>CAUYSK010021316.1:0-122068 GCA_963575035.1 Avahi laniger
AATATACAGCTTCAAAATGTGTATTCATCTAAAATAAAGAGAATACTGTGTTCTTATGGGTTAGTAAATATTTTTCTTTGAAGTATGCTAATTAGAACATACCAGTGGGAGAGCGGATACAAAAATATAGGTAAGAACAAAGAAGGACAATGAAAGAAGCAACAGATTCAGTTGATTGTACAAGAAGACAAATCCAGCAATTAAATTGGAAAGCATTTCCTGTACATGTAAAGGTTATAATGTCATATAATGTCATCTGAAGTTCTCTGTAATACCAACTAAAACACAAATATGAAAATTAAAGAAGTGAAAACAAGTGTTATCAGGTTTCACAAATTTCCTTGGAGCAAACCCAGTATGAACGTTTCTAATCGATCTATTATTGATTCATCACTCAGCAGGGACTAAGGGTTCACAGTGTGTCCAATGCTACGTGCTGGGTGGAATACTGAAGAACACACGATTCCTGCCATGCAGGGGAAGCGTCAGAGAGGGAAAACCCAGTCAATGACTTCTTATGAGTGCTACCTCTCCTTGCGCATTATTGAAACCTCAGATCAACTCTCACTTCCCCAGGGAAGCCCTTCTCTGAGCTGTTCCCCAACACCAGGTCTGCCCTTCCCTGTTACGAGCCTACAGAGCTCCACATGCTTTTCCTTTCACAGCACTTTCCAGAGAGTGAAGTCACATCACAGTGTAGAATCATATTGCAGAATTACACATTCACGACAGATGCGCTGAGCGCCACCCCCACGAGGCGGCAAGCCCCAGAAATGCAGTGACCTCTCTCTGCTTCTCTCAACATTTAAAGCCACAAGGCAGAGTGTTGCTTGGTGCTGGCTACAGATTTGCCAAATTAATAAAAGCTCCTGGCCAGGGGTGTCCAGTTTCTTCAGATATGAAGATCCCCTTTTTGTGCGTGTGTATCTTTTTTAAGTTTTAAAAAGTTTTTATACTCTTTATTGTGGTAAAATATATATAAGTATACACGTCAGTGGCATTAAGTACATTCACAATGTTGTTCAACCATAATCACTGTCTATTTTATTAAGACCCTCTCTCTGTCTTCATAATGCCAGAAATTTTCAAAAAGTTCTCAACCACAAAACACATACTCATATCCCAAACATACAAGATAGCAATTTTATTTTAGTATCTATTCTTTAAAACCATACCTAATGACAGAGAGCTAATGCTATGGCTTCAGTGACACTTTTAAATGGCTCCTATACCAGAGTAGCAACAATACTTATTTTATATATATTAGAAAAATGAGAATATACCTATACAGGAGATCATAAAACTCAGTCAAAAGATACTGCTCAGTACAACTGTGGGCCTGTAGACCTTCACAATAGCTCAGGAGTCCACACGTTGGGAGCCCACACTGCAGTCCCCTGTTGCTATCACCTGAAAGAGGATCCTGTCACAGTGGGGGAAGGAAGGTGACTATGTCCACCCACATCCCAAAGCTTCCCATGCCCAAAGGTTATTTTTCCCACTACAAATTGGGTGGGAAGCTGATAACATGACATTTTATGTTTACACAATTTTGTATATATATGAAGGTAACAACATATTACAAGTCTCACTTTCTCTGGTAGAAAAAGTCGATATAAGTTGTCGCTATACACAAAAGTCAAGTCCATTAGCTAAGAACTTGGGTTGGATGCCCTCAATAAAATAATACACTAAAGTTTTCCTTAACCATTTTTTACATAATATACTGTCTCAATCATATTCTTTGAAGACTTAGTTCAAATGTCACTTCCAAGACAAAGCCCCTCCCCCGTCTTCCCTGGTAGAGTCACTTGTTAGTTGTCACACGGTGCTTTGTTTGCATCTATTCTTGTCAGCATTTCCACTGTGTTGTAACTTGTCTGTCTCCCCTATACCCTAGTACACAGTTGGGACTTACTGTCAGGGTTTGTTAAATGCCTGACTATATCCCTATGCACTTGGGAAGATAGCTTTAGGCACCGAGAATCAAGTTTATGTTTTAACATTACAAAGATTATCTTTGTATCAACATAGATTTTATCAGTATAATGAGGATTAAGAGTAGGCCTTGGGAAGAGAATATCACACTGGCTCAAAAACAAAGAGAGAAAGAAAGATGGAAGGAAGGAAAGAGAGAAGGGGGAGAAAGGGGAAAGGGAAAAGTATGAGGAAGGAAGGAATGACAGAAGGAGAGAAGGAGGGAAAGAAGGAAGGAGGGAGAGAAGGAAAGAAGGAATGAGAGAAAGAGAAAAGAAAGGAAGAATGGGGGAAGAAAGGAAGGAGGGAAGAAAGAACGAAGAGATTAAAAAAAGAGATGAAAGGAGAGAGGCAAACTTGCTCAGCTCAGAAGAGGGCCATCTGAACGCAGGGTAAAGATCAGCAAGGCTCAGACCTACTTAAGGAAAGAGAACTGCAGGGGCGTGTTCTGCTTGAGGTTCTCCCGGAGGAGACCAGTGGCGCAGAATTCAAGGTCTGTACATTCAGAACATCCTGGCTCCCAAAGAGTGTTAAATAAGTAAGAAGGCAAAATTAACACAAAATAAACGATGGCTATTTAACCAACAAGTTAAAACAGACTATGGCAAAGGAGGCTCAAAATAATGGTGCCATTCATCAAGAAAGAATAGTATACGTCAAGTAAGAACAGAAGGACTTCATATACTTTTAAGATTTGTCTTTGTTCCATATTCTGGAACAACTGAAGGTTCATGAATTGAATCTATTTGTTTTTGCAAAATAATTCTGAAACAGCATAACTTTGGGGTGATGGATCCCTGACGGTTCTGAGCCATCCAAAGCTGGAGGCCTTAGGCAGTGACTCTACCTTATCAGACACTCCAGTTCACGGAGTGACATTGAGCAAAAGAGGACCTAGGAAAACCAAAAACACTGGGAGACTTGGCACTGGACATCAGTGCTATTCACAGAATAATAAAAAAGAAACCTAGACATTATATGTCACTTCTGATGGAAAAGTGCAAAATGGTCTTAACCAACCAACCAACCAACTGAAACTGGAATCTGACCAAGCCTTTCGATCTAATTTCTAATTTTTAGGAAATACAAGAATTAGAAGAATATGTTACACTGTGCCTCAAAGATGCAATCAGCAAAATCCAGACCGAACGAAACTCAGTGGGAAAGAAAGATGTTTCTTCAGTAAATAAATCTCCAGGAGGGAAATAAAGAGAAATGGAGGGGGATCCTGGTGATTTTTTAAGAAGTCTATTGCAATGTGTGGATCTTATATAGATCCTGATTCAAATCATTTGTTAAAAAGAAATATGACATTCATGAGAGAACTTGCAATTTGAACACTTATTGGACATTTGATGATGTTAAGGGATTATTATTAAATTTTTAGGTATGGTAATAGTATTTCAGTTTTGTTCAAAGAAGAATCTTTATTTTTTTAGAGATACATACTGAAATGCTTAGAGATGAGATGATTAGGTTTCTAGCATTTGCTTCAAATTATATGGGGGAAGTGTAGGAAGTGTGCAACAAATTGGCTATTAGTTGATAATTGCTGTAGATCATCACAAGGTTCATGATGCTAGTCTGTTTGTGTATGTTTATGTTGGAAATTCTCCATAAAAAACCAATCAAACAAGAAGTAAAAATAGGAGGTCATGATGTATTACTTAACATCACTGTTACAAAGAAAAATCTTATGATATCTCTTTTAAAGATAGTAGAAGCCATTCTCAAAATTTATTTCAATAGCGCTTATCCAGTGTTTTATCCTTTCCTGATGGGGTTGCAGAAGGGGCCCACTCTTCATTTCTCCCCCTTTACGGATAGGATTTGGGTGGCGAATATCTTGCCTGCTGTGTGAGAGGTGAGATGCAGTTCTCAGTCTGCACTCTGAGCTTTTCTTTGAGTTTTCTCCCCCTGAATTAAAGAGCTCTGCTGTACCAACTCATCCAAGGGGGATTTTCTCCTGTGATGAAGAATTCTGCAGGAATTTCAGTATTTCCATGGGGAAAGAGCAAGGTCCCTCTTTGTGCTTCTCACACCTTGGAGAGTTCCAGACTTCCCCACCCTCCTATTAAAAAAGGAAAAAGACTTAGAAAAAGACTCTAAAAGTAGACTCTTGTGTCTACACAAGACACGAGAAGGGCAGAGGAAAGCCATCAACTTTCACTTTAATTTTAAACAATTCCTGTGTGCCCTAGTTACATTTTCACTTCACAATCGTTTCATGCCAAGTATCTCTGTAATCTCTATGAGGAAATAAAGATGGCTACACGGGACAGGCCACAGGCAGTTAGAAGTCTAGGGAGAGTCTTATGCACCAAGGGGTGTTTTATTTGAAGAATACAAGGGGCTGATTTAATAAATTGTTTTCTACCTCTGACTTTTTAACAGACCCCCTCCCCCCCAACAAAATTCCAAGTGTGCTCCACACAGGTAAGATTTCACTAATCTAGAAAGATCCAAATCATTACTGACCTCAGAGACATTTCAATAAATGTATTTAACTTGGCAATGTTATTGGAGTTAATATGAGATTATTCAATTGGTTAAATATACCACCAATCTGGCCCAACATTCTATTTTAATGTCTTTTAATTATTACATCAGTTGCATATAGCAGTTAAGTGCATGGGCTTTGAAATCTGAGAAGGCTGAATTTGAATCCTAGGCTCCTCACTTACAACATAAGGACCTTACTTAACCTCTCTGAGCTTCAGTTATCTTTTAAGTAAAATGGGGATAAATAATACCAACCTACATCACAGGACTGAAAGATGAATGGCATACAGTACTCAGTAATTGACTGCCATTGCTATTATTGAAAATCCTTTTAATATCATTAGTACTGGAATTAGATAAGATTAAAATGTGTGCCCTCTTTCATCGTGTTCAGAAGCTGAAGCTAAGTTCTACGTCTTTTCCTGGGGCAGTGCATATTCCTGCTGACATTAATTAAAGCTTTAATTTCAGTTTCCTGGAAGTTTCCAAGTGTAACTAGAAATTTGTATTACAAAAAATAGGAAAAAAATTATAAAGAGTAATTGCCCTTCTGTCTTAAAAAAAAAGAGCCTAACATTATTACAATGGCTTTTATTCTTAATATGTAATTTAGAGGAAACCTTTTAATTTAATGGTGGGGTGGCTATAAAAACAACCAAGTTAAAAAAAACCACAGCAAAACAACCAACCACTAAACTTCTCGAGTCTTGAAACTACAGTGTTTTTGATTGTAAGAACATGTTTATGCACTATCGGTTGAAGGTTTTGATACCATCAGCAGTGAAATTTTATAATACAAATGTCTGGCCTCAGTAACTGATAAGAATTTCAGAACGGAATTAATGCAGTTAGGATCTCTCTTCCGCACCACAACGTGAGAAGACGCTGAGCAGGGAGCTGCCCCGTCCCTGGGTGATGGCACCCTTCACGGCAGAGAGCTGTGTACCCAACTGTCAGCACACGGCACCCTGCTTCATTCTGAACCAAAGAATAATGGGTTCAAAATGTTTGCATGTCTGACATGTTCGTTTCTTCACACCTTATTTGTGCCAGTTTTGACTCAATTTTGGAAATAAATCTAAGGAGTGAGCCCAAGGACTCACAGTTCTGAATACTGACCGTTTCTCCCCAAAAGACACCCCCAATGTGAGGGGCAATCAGGGACCCAGGGGAGCGATTCATCTTGAAGATGTACGCTGGTCCTGTCAATTGCCTGCATGGATCACAGAACTTCTGGCAGAAAACTGAGCGCTTGATGCCTGCCTCAGTTTGTCCAGGTAAAAATGGACATCACCCTACAACTCCCTGACCAGGTTTCTATTAATAGTAAGAACTAATGAGCAATAGTTTAAATTCAAGGAGATCTGTGGAAGAAGTGTGTTTATAGAACTGCCGAAACTGTTTCCCTTTTGTTCTATTTAATTATTAAAATGAATTTCCTTAAGAAAAACAATATATGCTGATTTTCCCCAAATGTTTTGGGGGAAAAAACCAAGACCAAGAGAATGATGTAGAAAGTATCTCAAACAAGTTAAAAGTACTAGCAGGTAAGATGCTGTCTGGTATCCTATGCTATGAAAAGTGAAGGCAGACAGAAATCTGGAAGGATATTTTGGCACTTTTTTTTTTTTAACATAAATCTCTTGAGATAATCTGTCCTATTTGAAACGGTTTTGTTCATTTCAGTGGCGCTTATTTCTCTGCCGAATTTAACAATCCATTATTTGAACAGCGGAGGGGAAACTTCAATTAAATTCAACTAGCAAGTTAATCTTCATTTTAATTGAACAAAAGAGCAGCTCTTACAGGCATTCTTAAAAAAAAATAAAAAAATAAAAAAACTACAGCAGCTACCAAGAAATGTAAGAAGACGCAACCTTTATTCTTTTGTTTCTGGGTTCCATTCTGTTTTGATGGTGTCTTCGATTTTATTTGATCCAACATAGCTCTGTAACGGTGCATGCTATGTTCACTCGCTAGGCTTTAGTACGTGCGGATGGATCTTTGCAGCCCCAGCAGCCGGCTCCTCACTGCTGCTCGTGTCTCACCTCCCCCTCTCCTCTTTCTCTCAGCCATCCACAGGATCAAGCCTTTTCATCTCAGAGCCTTACTTGAGCTCACATCCACCTCTGGCTGAGGTTTCCTTTCTATTCCTCCTCTCATACTCACTTCTCCAATGGGTGGTCTACACTTCCTTTCTTCCCTTCCTCCCCCATTCTTGCTGCAACCACCTGCAATATGGCTTTTCTCTCACCACTAAAAAGAGTCTCCCTAGAGATCCCAGTAATTTTCCAAACAGCAACTCTGGTGACCATTTTTCAGTATTTTTCCTCCTGGATCTTTCAGCTGCAATGAGATACTACTGATCACTCACTCCCTTCTCTGTACTTGAATCACCCCACCTCCTGCCTGCCTGTTCTCCTCCCACTTCTTAGGACATTCCTTCTCTGTGGCCTTCTTATGCTAATCTTTCTCCTGAAATGTTTGTGTTCCCCAGAGCTGAAATGTCTTGGGAAACCTACTGGAACATTCAAACCCTACCTCCCTTCAATCCATGTGATGACAACTTAGGAATCGAGTAGAAATTCCCAAAGTTATCATAAAATATCACCATACGAAATACCGTGTTTTAAGAAATTTTAAAAATTGGAATGTACTAGATACATACCAAAGCAACAGCCAATAATACCTAATAAAACATAAGTCAAATTATTGTTAGCATGACCTATGGAAATCAAAACTTGTGCTGGTTAAAATTTCCACAATGCTACAGTAAAGAGTGCTGCTGCCCAAAATTGTATTGATGACTTTCTGAAACATCATAATGGAAAATGTGTGCAAACATGACAATATTATATCACAGTGATTGTAAGGAATAAGCTGTCAGTACTTAGAATTATGCCATTATTACTCAATGTGTTTTTATTGGCATTTTCTATAACTCTAAAAACATGATACATTTTCAGATGTTTTGTTTGTGTTAAAAAAGATGTCTTTGTAAACAGTAAAAGGAGCATATAATCAGAAAGACCTAGACTGAAAACACCTTAAGGAATAACCTTTGCCATTCTCAAAAATAGGAAACTTTGATAATCCCCTCATAAAGTCACTAGACATAAAAATTATGGCCTTACCAATGAATGTACGGAATTGGAAACTATTAAATAGAAGTAAAAAGCCCCTTGATATTTTGTATTACTTCATGATACTTTTCACATCATTTATTTGCTGTGAGGTTCAATTGGACTTCGATTACGGTGGTGTATTAAATCTCATTTCACAGCTGAAAAAGTTCTGTTTAGGAGCCACAAAAGAAATGTTTTTCATCTATGTGATTCCAAACATATTCATTCCAAACAAACTCCAAGTTGAACCACGTACAGAAAAAAGTGAGTTTATGAGCTCCTCTGAAAGATCACCTCATTCAGCAACTAAATGAAATCTTTCAACAATTGTCTCTGGGTTTAGCCATTAGCAATGCTTTGTTTCTAGGTTAGGGTGAATTTTCAAGTTTCTGGTGAATGTCTTGATAGATTATATAAGGGAGGTGGCAGGCTAAGCTGCTTCACTAAGAAACAGCTATTTTAAAAGTTATGTATTTATTTATAATTTGAAAATCAGCCAGTGTGTTGTCAAGTGTGATATAAATATTCCCCATCTGACCAGCACTGTTTCTTAGTTGCCTTTCAGGAAAGCATTACTTTGATTCTATCACTATACTAAACTGGGAGCTAAATCTAGAAATTATTTTTATTCTCTTTATATTTTCCTTATTAGGTCTTTTGAAGCAACAGCAGCCTCTATTTAAACAGGAGTTTGGCCAAAAAGACTAGCTGATTGTTCTGCTGGGAAACTGCCTTGACTCCACTGTGCAGAGAGACATTAAGGTGAGTGTTTCTGCCATTTACACATCCTTAGTTAACAGACATGTAACATTTGCTTAGTACAGGAAGATTGGAGGGGATGGCAGTGTGGAAAAGCTACCAACTTGCAAACTTGAGCAGATAAAATATTATCATAACATATCACATGGTTGAGGTTAGTGAATGGTTATAAGGCTATGAACATGAGTAAATACAATGCATTTTATGAAGACCCACCATATAAATATCCAAACTTAATTAGAGGCAGTCATTCTGTCCTTTAGAACAGTAGGATTTCCTAATTCACAAATTCCTTAAATATTAAAAAGAGTTCTAGATAAAAGGATCAGATATTTTCAGATATCTATAAGTCTGTAGTCAGGCATCTGAAAAGGCGAAACACAAGACTATGGTTTAATATTCAATCTGTATATATATGGTCCAGAGGTAAAAAAAAAACAAAAAACTCTTTTATACCTACAAACAGAGTATATCCTAACCTTGGTCTGTTACCTCTCATCAGATGCCTAAACTCACAAGAGAAAGCTAAGGTGGGTGTATACTTCACTTGCCAAAGGCTTTGCTTACTTAGAACAATAATCCAATTAATCAAAAGGATTAGAACCACTTATTGTATACAGTTTGTGGCTGGTGGCCCACCAGAGTCCTTATTAACAGCACAGTGTCCTGCTTAACTTCAGGGTTAACTAGAGAGTTGTCATGATGCCAGCTTTGTAACATAGGCACCCAGAAGGAGCTGGAAGCCTGAGACTTGGGGCCAAAGATCAAAGGTATGTCAATGACATGACTGCCTGAAACCTGGAACAAAATTAGCATTCAGTAATGCTGTCATTAGCTAATTCCTTGGCCTTTTCATGTTTGTGCCATTTGGCCCTGACTGATGTTCCTACAGGTTTGGTCTTAAGGTATGACACATTTCGTTACAGATTCATGATGTGCGATGCACTAGAATTTGGCATCCTGGATACTTCAGACTTCGTACCCCAAGAAAATATATTGTGTTACTTCTAGTTTGCTATTAATCTGATTATAAAACAGAAATTCCCTTCATTGTTTCTTTCATGTCCAGCAAATGAGCTAGCTCATATTCTGTTATTTTTAAGCCTCCATTGAGCATGACACAATTAGTTCCTTTATGAACGATCGCGCTGCTCATCAGCCCACACCCATGCTCCTAACTCAGCACAGGTGCAATATCTAAAAGATCCTGCCTGCATCTTGTCCATTGGCTATTTTGTGAATAAGGGCCATCAAGCCTTAAGCAATTCCAATAATAAAAATCCCCATTTTCACATTGCTTTTCATCACAAAAATATTTTTAAATTCCAGGGTGTTAGAGGAAGATGAGACCAACTCTCTCACTGTATCTTAGTCTCTGCTGAAGGACAAGATGAAAGGTAGGTACGCTGGGTCTTCTTTTGAAGTCAAGCAGATCTTTTCCAGCTTTCAAAGTCAAAAGAGAATAAATTACTTTCTTTCTGAGTAACTCTTTGTCAGGTAAATTAGAATTTCTTCTTCTTCCCGTTGACATTTTATGCTGATAGACTAGATCCAGATGGAATTCCTGGCCTGATCCCTGATTTAGCTTCCACTGTAGCTCCTTGAAAGGACAATGGAAGATTAAATCAGGGTAGACTCAGTAAGCCCAGAGTTTTAACTCAGAGATGCAAGAATTAATTATGCTTTTATTGCGTTTGTTACATACACTGGAGCTAAAACCGGGCCTGGCTGCTATCACTGTAGAGATGAGAAAACAACGACGGATCACATTTAAGTGACCTTGCCAGAAGCACAGGTTAAGGGCAAGGCTATGATGGAAAACTGAGTTTCTTGTGTATCTGCCCAGTCACAGGAAGGAGGGTAGACAAAAGAGGTCAGCCCAAGAAATGTGGCTGAAATTTTTCTGAACTTGCCTTACTTAGTTGAATGACGCAGGCTTTCACATTTTAGGTCACCCAGCCTCCCAGCATGGCCTGGCACTGTGCTGTTCCTACTCGTCTCTGAGATTCCTACTCTCAAGAACCAGTGAAATTTCCTCTTTGAAAGGCTTCTATTAAATAAAATCATCGTGGGTGGACGTTCTTTGAATCCCTGGTTCTATTGCCTTGGTCTTCACAGTTCACACCCAGGTAAGACTCAAGTATTTTGCTGAAAATACAGTGAGATAGTTGGGGTGCGGGGCAGGGGGTGGGCGGCGGGGAGGGTGTTGACTTCTCTCCAGCCCTTTTATTTGTTTGCCTCTGTCACCTCCTAGAACACAGCACCTGGGGAGCCCAGACCAGGTCTGCTGGAAGCAGCTTTGGCTGTGCCTCTGTCAGTGCCACGGCAGAGGTGAGGACAGTGATCTGATGGTATTGATGAATGGCAACGACACGCAGCCAGTTGCCCTGTTCAAGCCTCCGTTCTGTTTGCGTGAACACAGAGAGAGGAAGCACCAGGCTGACTTCCAAGGAGATACACCAGAAAATTGGGTTAGTCCATCTCAGCTCTCCAATGGTGATGAGGAAGGTGATGAGGAGGACAACTGAGCACTTCATATGTGCTCAGGATTATATCAGGTGCTTCATACATTACCTCTAACCCTCTCAACCACTCTATGAACTAGGTTCTGTTACACCTATTTTGCAAATGAGAAAAAAGGAGGCTGACTGGCTGGCCCAAGGTCACACAACACTGAAGAGGTGGGATCGGGAGTCAAGTCCAGATCAGTCTGAATGAAAAGTTGTTTTGTTTTTAACTTTATCTCTTCTTGGCCATTCAATCTACAAAGTCAAAATTGACAGGAGCTCTTAAATTTTGAAAAACTGGAGAGTCTTGGTTTTGGAAAAGAATTTATTGAGAAGGTAATAGCCTATGACTATAGTGACAGATGCTATATAAATGGAGCGACTCGTAGATAATGAGAGTGTATATTCTGAGACTGTCTGACTGCTGAGAGCCAGCCTGGCTCTCTACCTATTGCTGGGGTGGGGCTGGGGGATAGGTGACCATATCAATGAACAATGAGGTATCCTTAGATGTCCCAAGGCAGGAGGCTGAGAATCAATGTCTCTTGCACTCAGCACATTGTAGGGCATTCATCTGCCCAGTACAAGGACAGAACAAAATCCATTATTATCAGTTTAGAGGTTGGCAAGATGACCTTTGGAAACACACAGGTTCCAACAAAAACATTCTCTTCAAGTTAGTGTATTAATGCTTCATTTCTTCATTCTTTCACACATTCACTCATTCATGCATTCAAAAAATATTCACTATTATATGTAAAGCACTATCCTAAGCATGGGACTATGGGATATGTGCATGTGTGTGTATGTGTGAAAAGATGCATCAGGCACAGATACGGCCTCCAAGGAACTTATAGGCTAATATGGTGCTTCTTCAACTTAAAAAAATTTCTGTTCCCTCATGATAAAAAATACATTTTTATACCATGGCTTGGTATGCACACACACAACTGAAAGTTTCATAAAAAATTTACCCTTAAAACCTATACTATATTCTGATATTTTGTAGTTTAGTCTATTCTAACTACTCTAATTCAACAAGGGCAGAATGGTTTGCATGAGAGAATGATAAGGTGATTCAGATAAAGCAGAAATTTACAGGTATGTGTAAGTATGTGTCCACACAGGCATGACTGTGTACAGACAGCGGGAAGAAATCGAGTAAACCTTTTCAGATGATGAGGTATTTAGGTCGGGCCTTAAAAGATGGGCAGGATAGGAGCTGAGTGGCATTCCAGGGAGAGAGGTCAGCATGCGAAACTGCATCGCAGCAGATGAGAAAGCTGGGTTCATAAAGATACACAGTGGAAGTTAGATAAGTTTTGGCCAAATCAAGGAGTGAAAGGGTACAAAATGAAGGTTTTGAGCAATAAATGTAAGGGTCAGGGTTGTGTTTAAAGAAAATTCATAGATGGGATCAGAGGAGGGAGAATTGGTGACAAGTTCCCATCTTACATGGGAACTTCTGCTTGCATGTGAGTGTCATGGCACAAAGGCCCACCTTGGCTTTATCTGCATGAGAAGGAAACCAAGAATTCTACAGAGGACTTAGGCAGGATGATGGGTTAAATAAAGTAACTCAAAATCTCATGCTTGGAAATGCCGAATGGAATATAACAATTTTTAAAAAGTGCAGAAATGAATTCACAAGAAAGGCAAAGAAAGAGGAAACGCAGGAGGGAGGGAGGCAGCATAGTGGCTGCCCAGGGGGAGGACTCTTTGTCTCCTTGTCCTGGAGGCTTTTGTTGTTGTCCACCTGGCAACAGGAAACAAAGATGTGAGCCTTGAGAGGTGGGACCCTGGAAATAAGACAGTTTACATAAAGTGTGGTCCTAAGCAATGGACTAGGGAAAATCTATCCACTGGTTCAAGAAGATGAAAAGATATTCCAGTGGTCTCTGCTTGGGTTCTAGGTAAAAACAACAAGAAAAAAAATCACTCCCAAGAATTTGAAACTCATACATGAGTTTGGGATTTACATGTACATCACCTGCCAGGTGCAGGAATCTCCAAGCCAGGAAAGTAACAGAATATTTGGTCTCAGACAGTGATAAACTCTGGGGCAACAGAAAGGAGCAAAAGCAAAACCATGCTGGACAAACACTCCTATAACCATGAATACAAGGAAGACTCACAGAAAAACAAGCTCGGTTAAAGAACTCACAGCGAACACTTTTAAAGTGCATAGAAAGCAATCCACCATAGACAAGAGTTGGCAGACAGAACAAACAGAAGTATAGGCCCCCAAATATTGACATAATAAAAATAATAATCTAAAGACATATTTAAGGTGACGGAAGGCATAAGAGAAAAGTTATAATCTTAAGAAAGGAGCAAAATGCAATGAAAATAAAAATTCAAATCGATTTTTAAAGAAAACCAAACAGCACTCATAGGGATGAAATATATAGTCATCAAAATTAAAATTCTCAATGGGTGGGTAAAACAACAGATTATACATAACCTAACAGAGCATTAATTAATTGGAAGATAGATCTGAAAAAATTACTCAGAATGTAGTAGAAAGAGACAAAGAGGTAGAATAACAAAAGAAGGGTCAAAAGATATGCAACATTGCATGAGTAGGGGCAATATACATCTGTAGGGATGCCCAAAAAAGAGAAAAGGAAAAGTGGAAAAGCAGCGATATTCACATATTTAATTGTTAAGGATTTTCCAGAATTGATGAAAGATATAAACCTTCAAATCAAGAAACACAAGAGTCTCAGACAGGAAAATAAAAATAAATCCACGTCCACACACTGTATAGTGAAACTGCTAAACGTCAAAGACAAAGACAAAAACCATAAAAGCAAACTAGGAAAAAAGTTAATAATCCACAAAGAAACAACAAGTCGACTGCAGACTTTTCAACAGCAATGATAGAGGCAACACTGTGAAATGAAGCCTCAAACGTTCAGAGGGAGAATGAATGTCAACCTAGAATTCTGTTCCCAGCTGAACCATCACTGATGAACGAGGCAGAAATAAAGACATTGGGGTGAACAAGACTGAGTGATTCACCACCCGTGGGCTCTTACTTAAAGAACTAAGAAAGATGTCCTTTTGGAAAAAGAAAATTTAAAGGAAAGGGAATGGAGTAAGATGCAAGAAGGAATCGGATCCACTATATTATTTTCTGTACGTACTTTTTATATGTTTTGAAATAAAAATATAAAAAAGACATAGATGACCCCATTTAGCTCTTTTAGAACACTTTCCTTGGGAAAGGTGAAGTAATGAGACTGGACAAGAACAACTGCTATTAAACGTCCTCATAAAGAAATAAAAATAGAATAAAATTGACTTATCCATAAATATTTACGTATATGACCTGAGTATCTTTTGGGTGCAAAGACAACAAGTAAAATATGTTTACAAAGAAAAAAATCTAAAATTTGATTTTGGTACACTATTTTTATTTCTTGTCCTTTTTTCCTTTAAAATTAGCTATTTGGATATTGGAAAGGCATAAATAAAACCTTAAAGTTTAATTTAATGTTGTACATAACTTATTGCACACAATTTGTCTAATTGTCATGAACTTCTGAAAGAGTCAACCTTTTAAAAATAAACCCAAGAAATACAGATTCCTTAGTAGTCCCCCAAACAGTGAATCAATACATCTAACTTTTTGAAAATTACCTTTACCATCTCCACACTTCAGTTATATTAAGGCTAATAGAATACAATTTTGTGATTTGATAAACCCACATAAATTCAGCATTTTAAAGGATTCAATGTCTTTTCAAAAGAAGCTAACTCAGCAGAGAAATAGTAGGGAACATTTATTAGAATTCACCTTAAATGTACTCTACATATATCAAAAATAATACCTCTTCCTATGGCTACAGGACAAAATGCCAAATGCACATTTACACTCCTAGAATCAGGTGACAAACCACAGAATCCAGTCACATTTACTGTCCCATAAGTAAGCAAATATAAGGAGAGAGAATTACTAAGCATTTTTCTGCAGGCAAGAAAAGGATATGGCACAGAAGCTTACATCTCTGCCAAAAAATACAAGGTGAATGAAAGTCTCTTTTGTAAAAAATAACTATCCTAAAAATTGATTGGATATATCTCTTCAGCTAAAAACATCAAGTGTGTCTACCTGGCTATCAGCCCCCAGTGGAATACCTTGCTCTGGGCACACAAGGAAGATTTGCTGATAATGAGAACTTGCACTTTTTCTTTTCAACTTTTCTTGTTCAGGGACATTTTAGTTGTGTCACAGAATGGAACAAAAATGTCTATCTCTAATCAAAAGAATGCTGTGGGGCCGGGCGCCGTGGCTCACGCCTGTAATCCTAGCTCTCTGGGAGGCCGAGGCGGGCAGATTGTTTGAGCTCAGGAGTTTGAGACCAGCCTGAGCAAGAGTGAGACCCCGTCTCTACTAAAAATAGAAAGAAATTTAATTGGACAACTAAAAATATATAGAAAAAATTAGCCAGGCATGGTGGTGCATACCTGTAGTCCCAGCTACTCGGGAGGCTGAGGCAGAAGAATGGCTTGAGCCCAGGAGTCTGAGGTTGCTGTGAGCTAGGCTGACGCCATGGCATTCTAGCCCGGGCAACACAGTGAGACTCTGTATAAAAAAAAAAAAAAAAAAAAAAATCAGAGATATTATTTCAAACAACTTTGACTAAGTCCTTTTAAGTGAATGATCTAGAAATCAGTGGAGAGGGGCCTTACAGGGAAGCAGTCAAGGGGTCACCCAGGAAGGAAGCAGAGACTGGGCAGGAGGCATCAGAGCACAACATCTGGATTTCCAGTTTTCAGAATATGGTCCAGAAACTACTCCTGCCAGTGCCCTGGGTGCAGGCCCCAAGAGATTGATTCATGCTTGAGAGATGGAGGTGACATCCAAATGCCACTTTATTCATTTACAATGAGAAATTAAACTCTCACATGGACGAGAATGCTCTCATTTGCATAAGTAGTGCATTTTATCCTTGAAGTCAAGGCAAAGAGGAGCCAATTCATAATCAGAAGGTACTTTACTAAGTAGCCATGAGAAATGTCTGTCATGGGGACAGACACCTCAAGGTCTGAATGCTCTGTTCATATCTCCCTGTAGACAGCCTAAATAGAAGTCAAGTCATAATTAGAATGTTGCTCAGTGATAAGAACAAAGATGGATAATCAGATACATGGAAATGGGCTAAGAGACCCTGTGGCAGACAGAATAAAAGCCCCCAAAGATGCCTATGCCCCAATCCCAGAACTTGTGAAGAGGTTACTTCACATGGCAAAAGGGATTCTGCAGATGTAATTACATTAAGGATCTTGAGACGAGAGGATTATCCTGCATTGAGGAGATAGGCCCAGTGTAATCATAAGCATCCTTAAAAGAGGGAAGCAAGAAGGTCAAAGGCAGTAGTAGGAGATGTGATGAGAGAAGAAGTTAGAGTGATGCCCGGAAGGGGCTTTGTATGCCAGCAATACAGGCAGCTGCTTAGAAGCTGAAAAAGACAAGGAAATCCATTCTCCCCTGAAGTCTCCAGAAGAAAAGCAACATTGCCAGCACCCTGATTTTAGCCCAGTGAGACTCATGGACTTCCGACCTCCAGAACTGCAAGAGAATAAATTTGTGTTATCTTAAGGCACTAAGTTTATGGTAATTTGTCACAGCAACGGTAGGAAACTAATACGGAGCCTGAGGCATCCATATTAATTAGGATTATAGTCAGCTGTGAGTGGTAGAATCCCCAAATATCAGTAGCTTGAACAAGGTGTGACCTTGCTTGAATGAGTTATGATTTTTCATTAAAATAATGCCCAGGTTAAACAACAAAGAACTGCTATGGCAGCTCCACCATTACCAGGTACCCAGGCTCCCTCTATCTTGTTGCTCTCTCATCCTCAACACATGCGTTCAACCCCATGGTTCAAGATAGCTTCTTACTCTCCAGCCATCACATACATCTTCTAACCAGCAGGAATAAGAGGTGAAGGATGCTTATCGAAAGTTGCACACACCTTATCAGCTTACACCCCATAGACCAGAACTTGGTCATACAGCCACACATAGCCTCAAAGGAAGCTGGGAAATATAGTCCTTATTCTTGGTCACTTTGTGCCCAGTAAAAAATAAAAGGTCTTATTCCTAAGGAAAAAGAAGAGAAGAAATGATAGAGACCATTAACAATACTTGCCGCAGCATCAATCTCAGTTGAGATTATGTTACAAAAAGAATCAAAATCCTCAATAATCTCTTAGCTGTCAGTCATACGTTCATCTCTATCAGAGCCTGAAATACACATGCTAATGACTAAGACTTTCTTTCCTCTACTCTGAGCTTAGATGGGTAGTTTTGCCAATATGTTTCTATATCTAAGAATTGAAGACCAATCAATCCTTCCGTGATGGATATTTTTCGATACATTAATATATGTTCAATCAGATTATTGACATTTTACCTGTCCTAAGAGTCAGCCTGTCTCTTTCAGAAATTTTTTTTGCTGTGATCCTACAGTTTATTCTGAGAGGGCAGTCTTACTTCTTCATTCCCAAGTCCTTGGAAGGTACTTCTCTGTGATCCCAAAGTATGGTAACAAATTATAAAGAAATGTTTGCTATTGGGTTAAAGCCTGGTGCCAACAGATAAGTTTCACTCTCTTCTGTGGCTACAGATTAGGGCCAGCCATTCTAATCTTAGAATTGCCTGAAATTTGTCACAAACAGAACCAAATGGGATCATGTAGATGGTCGAGTACAAATCCAATACCACTGCTAGAAAGGTAACTGTACAATTTTGTTTTGAAATTATTTTTAGCTGAAGTCAGGGCTGGTCTAAAATGTAAATGAAGGTGCTCGCTTCAGCAGCACATATACTAAGATTGGAATGATACAGAGAAGATTAGCATGGCCCCTTTTAAAAATAAAATAAAATAAAATAAAATGTAGATGAAGTAAATGCCTGTGCTCATGAAATTATAACACAATAGCAACAATTAAAATCCCCATTTTGCTGATAAAGAAACTGAGGCCTAGAGAAAGTAAGCAATTTGTCCAAGGTTGGGGCTCTTAAATGTCAGAGTGTGAGGATTCAAACCTCTTAACCAGAGTCTGGGCACTTAACCATTACACTACTGATATGATTTGAGAAATAAGGGGAATATTTCTGCTGTAAAATATAGTCATGTGCTGCTTAAAAGACAGGGATATGCTCTGAGAAACGCGTCATTAGGGATTTCATCCTGATGTGAACATCAGAGTATACCTACACAAATGTGACTGGTATAGCCTACTACACACCTCGTCTATATGGTACAGCCTGTTGCTCCTAGGCTACAAACCTGTACAGCATGTTACTGTACTGAATACTGCAGGCAATAGTACACAAATTTGTGTATCTAAACATACTTAAACATAGGAAAGGTACACTAAAAATGCAGTATTATAATCTTATGTGACCACCATTGTATATTAGGGTTATTCGAAATGTTGTTATATGGCACACGACTCTATTTCCCCATTATCATTATTCAGGATGCCTGAAACATCACCATTCTTTTGGTCTTGACAGCAAATTTTTCTGGGAAAAATGAAGTTAATTCTTTAGAGAATCCAGAGAGACAAAATAATTATGTTTTTTCTTATCTCTATTACTAATACCTTATTTCAGATCACTACCATTTCTCACCTGGACTGCTGCAATACCTACCCAGCTGGTCTCCATACTCCCAGAATGGCTCCTTTCAATCTGTTCACCACATTAGAGCCAGAGTGATCCTCCCAAAATTCTGATCTGATCATATCACGGCCCTGCTTAAATACTTTCAGGGTCTCCCTACTGCCTTTAGCATGGTCTATACCAGTTGATTTCAGTCCATAAGGAAAAACTTTATATCACACATAATTTTCATTACCTCCACCCTTACTGTCTCAAAAGGAAATTTAGGACAGGCACGATGGCTCTAATGTGGTGAGGCAGTAGAACTTCTTGAGGCCAGGAGTTCAAGACCAGCCTGGGCAACATAGCAAGACCCTGTCTCTACAAAAAGAAATTTTTTTAAATAACTGAGCATGGTGGCACATGCCTGTAGTTGCACCTACTTGGGAGGCTGAGGCAGGAGGATTGCTTGAGCCCAGAAGTTCAAAGCTGAGTTAGCTATGATTGGGCACTACATTCCAGTCTGGGTAACAGAGCAAGACCCTGTCTCTAAAAAAGAGAGAGAGAGAGAGTGAGAAATATCATACAAATTTATTAGCATGGACAGGGGAAAAATCAAAGAGTGGTTGCCCAACACAATGGGGTACAGATGGTTTTATACCCTTCTCCTTAGGTGAAAGGTATATGGGGAAGTGTGAATGATTGTAAGGGGAAAGTAAATGCTTTTTAGGGGAATTCAATGGTCTTGAAAAACATACAATGGTCTGGGACAAGCTCTTTTGGGCCCACAGAGCAGACAATGCTTTGTGACCAAAGTTTATTCAGGTGTATTGACAGACTTCAGTCTTCTGCCTGCAGTATAAGTTGAGTTAATGAAAACTTAGCCCAGGAGTTCAAGGCCAGGCTGGGCAACATAGTGAGACCCTGTCTCTACAAAGAAATTTTTTAATTAGCCTGGTGGTGTGGTACACGCCTGTAGCCCTAGCTACTTGAGAGGCTGAGAGAGGAGGATAGCTAGAGCCCAGGAGTTCAAGGCTTCAGGGAGCTATGATTGGGCCACTGTACTCCAGCCTGGGTGACAAAGCGGGACCCTGTCTCTAAAAAAGAAAAAAATCATAAATCAATACATGAAGGTTATACCTCGGTTTGGCCCAAAAAGGCAGGATATCTTGAAGCAAAGACTTGCAGGTCATAGGTGGATTCAGAGATTCTTTGATTAACAATTGGTTAAGAAAGCAAGGCCTTATCTAAAAATCCAGGGTCAGCAGAGAGGAATGTTAAGGTTTGGCTCCTCAGAAAGAAATTTAGAACAAAGAACAGCAATCAGAATTCAGTCTTCAGTTCCCGCTTACCTAAGGCATTTTTCATCTGGTGGGGGTTTCTGAAAAAGAACTCGCGAACATATTTAAGAGGTTATCTTTTAGTTTCTGTGGGAAACCAAAATATCTAATGATTCTGGCTTGCTTGGGGGACTATCATTTTAAATTATTACTGTTTTCTGGCTGGGTCTGTGATTCACGCCTGTAATCCTAGCACTCTGGGAGACTAAGGCAGAAGGATCACTTGAGCTCAGGAGTTCTAGACCAGCCTGAGCAAGAACAAGACCCCATCTCTACTAAAAATATAAAAAAAAATTAGCTGGGCAACTAAAAATAAAAAAAAAAATTAGCCGGTCATGGTGGCGCACACCTGTAGTCCCAGCTACTCGGGAGGCTGAGGCAGGAGAATCGCTTGAGCCCAGGAGTTTGAGGTTGGTGTGAGCTAGGCTAACGTCATGGCACTCTAGCCCATGCAACAGAGCGAGACTCTGTCTCAAAATAATAATAATAATAATAATAATAATAATAATAATAATAATAAGTTATTATTATTTTTTTTTCTTATCAGTTTGCTCATTTACTTTTCAAGGCTAGCCAGGTTCCTAGAATTTCCCTTGAAGGGACTCAAGGTTTTTCCTTTATTTCCATGCTTGGTGGGTGGCCCAGTGGGCCCCTAAGAGGGGTCCCTGCTCTATCTCAAGGGGAGAAAGGCATAAGAGAAAGTGAAAGAGACCTGCTTCAGTTGTTTTCTCAGTTTCCAAGGTACAATATTTTGGGGCTCCATGTCTGGAGCCCTAATGCTAATCTTAATAACAGGGGAAACTGGGTGCAGGATGTATGTGAACTCTCTACTATCTTGGCAATTTTTCTCTAAACCTAAAACTGTTTTAAAATGTAAAGTTTATCCAAAAAATATTGGGCAAAACTTTGAATATATACTACACAAAAAAATGGTATATAAATGCATTCAGCCCATGAAAGGATACTCAACATCTTTTAGCCATAAGACAAATGCAAATTAAGTCACAATGCAATAACACTACAGACTCATCAGAATGGTAAAAATGTAAAAGACTAGCAAAATCAAGTGTTCATGTGGATGTATAACAACTGAAATTCTCAAACATTGATTATAGGAATGCCAAATGATATAGCAGCTCTAAAAAATAGCGTGGCAATTTCTTATAAAGTTAAACATACGCTTTCCACAAAATCCAGCAATTCCAGTTCTAGACAATTACCCAAGAATAATAAAATACATGTTTATACACATATACATACATACATATGCACATAAAATGTAAAATGAAGTCATCAACAAAAATAACAAGAATAAAAAAAGCATAATCACTCGGAAATTAATGATAGTTCTTTGAAAGGTTATGAGGTAATACATGCTGGATGCAGGGAAGAAAAAATATCTTTTTCCTTCTACCCTTTTTGGTCTGGGCTGGGTCTCATTAACAAAAGACAGATTAACAAGAGAAAAGCATACACATTTATTATAATACAAGTATTATGTGACTCAGGAACCTTAATAAGGAAAACAAGAGCCAAAGCAACAGTTAAACTTGTGAATCGTTGTGTTTGTTTCTTGTTTTGTTTTGGTTTTTAGGACGAGGTCTAGCTCAGTTGCCCAGGCTGGAATGCAGTGGTACAATTACAGCTCACTGCTGCCTTGAACTCCTGGGCTTAAGAGATCCTTCTGCCTCAGCCTTCTCAGTAGCTGGGCCTACAGGTGAAAGCCACCACACTCAGCTAATTTCTTCTTATTTTTTCTAGAGACAGTGTCTGGCTATGTTGCCCAGGCTGGTCTTGAACTCCTGGCCTCAAGCGGTTCAACTGCCTCAGCCTTCCAAGTTACTGGGACTGCAGGTATGTCATCGTGCCTGGCTCTGTGTTTTTATACTAGGTTTAATAGAGAGCAGAAAGTTGTGAAAAATATGTTAGGACAAAGGGGGCTATGAGCTAAAAGAAGTAAACTTAGCAAGGCCTGTCGGTTCAGATCCCTCTCAGAGGGTGTCCCTCCATTGCTGAGATAAGGATGCTCCTTTCCCCAGGTATAAGGAGGGCACCCCTCATGTGAAGGGCTGATGACCTGCTTCAGGGAATGGTCAGAGAGTTCTTCCTGCTCCTGCCACTTCAAATCCCTTTAGCTTAAAACATTAAATCTGACAAGCCACCATATTTCGGGGTCGTGAGTCCCGAACTCTGGGTAAGATGTCACAGTGTCTGCAACTTACTCTCAAATGATTCATCCAAAGAAAAAAGGAGGGAGGGAAATAAATGTGGCAAGATGTTCAAAATTAATGAATCGAGATGCAGAGTATATGAGTTATGTTATTCTTGCAACTTTTCTATAGGTTTTGAAAATTTTCCAAACAAAAAGTTGTGGGGAAAGCAGACTCAGTAATACCATTGGTAAGATGACAGGAATTTCTCTAGGGGTCAATTTTTTATGTTTTTACTTGGCTCGCTGGCTCAAGGCTGGCCAAAGTATTTATGTTGCCTGAGTGCTTAAAATGTGACTGTCTTCACAGAACAGTCTGTTCTCACTGTTTATTAAAAGTTGCCCAGATGGTTTAACTAAATTTAGGATTATGTGTTTAACACCAGTACAACCCAGTTGTAAAATAAAAAGCTCCTTCAAACAACTTATTTTGTACTCCATGATTCGAAATAATGCGCAATTTATCTGTTCAGTTGTTTTGGATCTATAGACATTTTTGTTCAGGATCAATTTTAAAGGAAGGCAGAGTAGGCAATAAATATGTTTATTTCAACAATGCTACCATTGCGCAGACATTTCCTGTAATCCCACTTTGGTGCTTCAGAGCCTGTTTATGAACCATCTAATAAAATCAATGTGGTTATTTTAAATGTATTCATGTTTTATTTTGAACAAAATGGGATCCGAACATGTGATCACCCAACTTATTTATCATTATATTACAGATGACTGTTAGCATTTTTGAAAAATCAAATCTACCTTAACAAATTAAAATTTGCCATCATAGATGTTATTCAAAAAAACTTCCCGTGTTTCTAGAATTGTCTCTAGAATTAAAAAAAAAATTTTTTTTTTAAAAAGAGCTAAACTATTTTAGGCCACGGGTTGGCAAAGTTTTTCTGTACAGGTTCAGATGATAAATATTTTGGGCTTTGTGAGTCATATGGATTCTGTCACAACTAAACAACACTGCTGTTATAGTGTGAAAGCAGCCATAGACAATATTTAATTAATTAATTAATTAAGTTTTTTGAGACAGAGTCTTGCTCTGTTGCCTGGGCTACAGTGCCATGGCATCCACCTAGCTCACAGCAACCTCAAACTCCTGGGTTCAAGTGATCCTCCTGTCTCAGCCTCCCGAGTAGCCAGGACTACAGGAGTATACCACCACACCCAGCTAATTTTATTTTTTTTCTATTTTTAGTAGAGACAGGGGTCTCTCTCTTGGCTGGTCTCAAACTCCTGACCTCAAGTGATCCTCCCACCTTGGCTTCCCAGAGTGCTAGGATTGTAGGTGTGAGCCACCATGCCCAGTCCACAATATTTAAATGAATGAGTTTAGCTGTATTCCAATAATTTTATATACAAAAGCAGTTTGTGAATGATTGATCCACAGTCCATAGTTTGGCGACTTTGTTTTAGGTAATGACAGAATGGTCGCAATACCTCTATAGACTTCCAAGGTGACAGCAATTACTGGGCTATGTAATTTTGGGTTTTTTTTTTTTTAAAGCAAATATTTGATCCACTGTTCTATGGTCACTAGTAAGGTATTTTAAAATCCTGTTTATGGCCGGGCGTGGTGGCTCACACCTGTAATACTAGCACCCTGGGAGGCCGAAGCGGGTGGATCTCCTCAACATCAGGAGTTCGAGACCAGCCTGAGCAAGAGCGAGACCCCCGTCTCTACTAAAAATAGAAAGAAATTAGCTGGACAACTAAAAATATGTATACAGAAAAAAAATTAGCCGGGCATGGTGGCGCATGCCTGTAGTCCCAGCTACCTGGGAGGCTGAGGCAGGAGAATTGCTTGAGCCCAGGAGTTTGAGGTTGCTGTGAGCTAGGCTGATGCCAGGGCAACAGAGCCAGACTCTGTCTCCAAAAAAAAAAAAAAAAAAATCTTGTTTATGAGCATTATTTTTTAACAGGATTTAAAGAAAGTATTGTACTGATACTTCCTCTCCCAGAAAGGAAGCAATTACAGAGCACTTACAGTTTTATTCAGTCAGCAGAAGCTATATTCTGATTTTTAAGATGCATCATTAAAAATAAAAGCACAGGGCTGGGCGTGGTGGCTCACGCCTGTAATCCTAGCACTCTGTGAAGCCTAGGTGAGAGGATAGCTCAAGGTCAGGAATTTGAGAACAGTCTGAGCAAGAGTGAGACCCCGTCTCTACTAAAAATAGAAAGAAATTGGCTGGACAACTAAAAATATATATATAAAAAAATTAGTCGGGCGTGGTGATGCATGCCTGTAGTCCTGGCTACTCGGGAGGCTGAGGCAGGAGGATTGTTTGACCCCAAGAGTTCCAGCCTGCAGTGAGCTAGGCTGATGCCAGGGCACTCTAGCCTGGGCAATGGGGTGAGACTCTGTCTCAAACAAATAATCATCCCCTTGCTGCAAGAGTATTGTTGTAGAGTCCATTCCTCTGCAAGTAATCTGAGGTGAGCTCAATTAGTATCAATATAAATAATCAATATAAATAATCTTTGTAAAAAGGAAAAAAATCCACAAGGGTAAAATACAGCATACACAATAAATTCAATGCAAGATGACAATGTGATAAATAATTAGTGGGTAAAAACTTGGTTTATCCAAAACATCGAAGAGAACACAAAATGAAAGTAATCTATAGAGTCTCTCTATTATTATTTACTAATTTCACTGTCAAATGGTATAAAACATATTTCCTTGGTATTAACAGACTTTTTTATTTTTTATTTTTTATTTTTTATTTTTTATTAGAGACAGGTTCTCACTTCATTGCCCAGGCTGGAGCACAGTGGTGCCATCATAGCTCACGTATCCTGAAACTCGTTGGGTCAAGTGATCCTCCTGCCTCAGCCTCTTAAGTAGCTGGGAATACATGAGCACACCACCATGCTCAGCTAATTTTTTGAATTTTTCATAGAGATGAAGTCTCACTGTGTTTCCAAGGCTGGTCTCAAACTCCTGGGCTCAAGTGATCCATCTGCTTCAGCCTCCCAAAGTACTGGGATAACAGAGGGGGAGCTACTGTGCCCGGCTCATTAACAGACTTTTAAAACTAAAAATAAAAGTATCTTCCCAGATAGAGATTGATGTCTGCAAATACTTGGATAAAGGGCAAAACCATAAGCAGTTCTATTTTATTAAAAACTGTGCCCTTTTTCTGGTCATTTTGCAACACTTATTTGCATTAATGATTACAACTTTTGCAACTTCGAAAGAAAAAATATAGCAAAGGGGACTTTGACTAAGATTTTGCACTTATTGCGTTCTTTTCTTTTTCCCTTTTGACGTTTTCTTCCCCACTACACCAGTGGCTCTCAAGCGTGGCCCTTGAACCAGTAGCATCGGCATCACCTGGGAATGTGATGGAAATAAAAATTCTTAGGCCCCATCCTGGACCTCTTGAATCAGTAACTCTGGGGGTGGGGCCCAGTAGCAACCCTCCAGGTGACACTGATATTCACACAGGTTGGAGAACTACCGGTCCACAACTGGGCAGACGCCTGTGTATCTATTGCCTTAGAGAAAGGATCATGCTCTGCTTTGCGGGGGCCCAGCACAGGTCCATCATCTTCCCACGTTCTACTGGCTCAGATATAAAAGGGAGGAGAGTGAAGACAGGCTTACAAATGGAAGCACATACTCACAACTGCTACTCCTCCTGCTCACCCCCGACTGCCAGACCCACACACAGACTTACACGGTAGCGTGTGAGACACCTCTACTTTCTCACTCAGCAAAAGTTCAAGGACCAATATTGCAGGAAGAACATGGGAAGGAATACTAATTTTCATATGAATTACAGAGGAACCAACACCTGAACTATGTCAATGTATAATATCGATTGCAATAATATTGGAAATATTTTTTAGAGAAATTGCTTTGGGCTAAATGGGCCCCCCCCAAATTCATGTGTTGAAACTTAATGGTCAATGTGATAGTGTTAAGAGGTAGGGCCTTTAGGAGATAATTAAGTCACGAGGGCAGAGACCTCGTGGATGGGATTAGGGTCCCTGTAAAAGGGCTTGAGGGAGTGGGTGCATTTTCTTCTGCTCTTCTGCCATGTGAGAACAATGTTCTTTCTCTTTTGCCCTTTTCACCCATTCTGCCATGTAAGAACACAGGGAGAAGGCCCTCACCAGACACCAAATGTCAGCATCTTGATCTGGGACTTGCCAGCCTCCAGAGCTGTGAGAAATAAATTTCTATTGTTTGTAAATTACCCAGTCTGTGATATTTTGTTACAGTAGCACAAATGCACCAAGAGAGATCTATGAGAACCCTCACTTATAGAACATTTGCTCATATAGGCCGCCTCTCTGGGTAATGATGAGCAATCAAATGCCACTGACATGACCGCAGCCTCATTAGAGTGTGAAGAAATCCAGACAGAAGCACATGAGCACATTGCTGCCACTTACTTCCTGTTTGGCCCTAACTCCTGCTTGGTCAGAGAAATTAGAGCCTTATAAATTAATAAGCCTCTACTGAATTAAAAAAAATTTAAATAAATAAGGATGTAATCAATGAATTCAACCAATGAATCATACAGTATATGTACTATATTGTGATAGGCATTGTGAGTGGGGAGAGGCTACATACTTCTGTTTTTTTTTTTTTTTTTTAGACAGAGTCTCACTCTGTTGTCCTGACTAGAGTGAGTGCCGCGGCGTCAGCCTAGCTCACAGCAACCTCAAACTCCTGGGCTCAAGCAATCCTACTGCCTCAGCCTCCCAAGTAGCTGGGACTACAGGCATGCACCACTGTGCCCGGCTAATTTTTTCTATATATATATTTTTAGTTGTCCAGCTAATTTCTTTCTATTTTTAGTAGAGACGGGGTCTCGCTCTTGCTCAGGCTGCTCTTGAACTCCTGAGCTCAAACAATCCGCCCGCCTGGGCCTCCCAGAGTGCTAGGATTACAGGCATGAGCCACAGCACCCGGCCCATGCTTTTGTTTTAAATGACACCGGGACAGCTACAGATGTTCAGAGAATGAAACAGTGTTGTGAGCTAAAGTGGACAAGAGGAGCCTCCAAACAGAAAATGTGGAAACTAAGGTAGTTTTCGAAGGATGGATGTGTAGGGAGATGGGAATGAAAATTTCACGCAGGCAAACGTCATGAGCAAAGGTACCAAATATGCTTGCATACCTGGAGAATAATTAAGTAAACCAATTTAGGTGGAACAGGACATTCACGTAGGAAAGATTGGAGAAGTAGATTAGGTCCTTCTTACCGCAACCATAACGGTCAGGCTGGGGCTTTTGACTTGTTCTGGGATCAATTAGAAACCGTTTAAAGTTCTAGTGATATGTTGAAAGCAGTGTTTCATTCAGGAAGATTGATTTGACTAAATGGGTAGATTACAGCCACACTTCTCAGGCTGTCATATGCATCCGAAATCACCTGGGATCTTGGTATAAAAACAGGCAGAGTCTGATTCCATAGGTCTGGGGTGTGGGCTGAGATTCTGCCTCTCTACCACACTCCCAGAAACGCCTATACTGCTGGACCCTGGACCACACTTTGAGTAGCCAGAGATTGCGGGATTGCCTTAAATTTCAACCATCCACTAAGATATAATATTGAAATAGAAAGAGAAAGCATATACCATAAAGAAAAAAATAATTTTCTACAAATGTATTATTCTAATTTGCTCACAAGAAACAGATGTTTCTCACTCAAATAGCCAAAGTAAAAAGAGAGGTTATAAAAAAATGACATAGGGGAGTTGTGCCAAAACAAATGTGGAAAGTCCAGTAGGGTCTCTTGGAAATTGAAAAGTCACCAGACCTTGCTCTCTCCATCTCTCTCTGGTGTCTGCTTTCCTATATCTTTCAGCTTTCTTCTCCTGCCTACACATCAGTTCACCCGTTAGGACCCTCAGTCCTCACTCTGAATGGCTTTCGGTTCAAGCATCCACCATCTTCTTGCAGTCTGAGCCTCAGTTCACATTTTCAGGAGACGATCAGATTGGACCAGTTTTTAAATTGGTCCCCAGGGTCATGAGTCCACCTCTGGTTCAATCACCTGTTACTTGGACAGAGAGTCTTCCATATAATATTTCAAAGACTGTGAGTGACATGAAGAGGGAGAGTTGGGCATGGCAGGCTTATTGACCAACAGATCTGCTACAATGTCTGGTAGGAATGACTCACAGGTTCAGCTGAGGACTCCATTATTTGCAAAATAGATGTCAAATACTTGCCCCTGCTCTAAAGACAGGTCCTTTTCTGAACATTTAAAACACTGAGAAACCAGTTCTGTGAGCCTTAAGCTATCACCCACCTCCAGACTATTTGAGTTGGTGACAAATCCCCTGAGGTTGAAAACGTAGGAGATGAAGTCTGTTCCCAGCATTGCTGTGCATTCTGTCCCTCCACCCCATGTGCCCTGAGGCTAGAGAGGGCGCTTCTTAGCACTCACCTCAAAGGATGGGTTTTCAAGAGAATCACTTGGAGAGCTTGATTTGTGTCCCCTGAAATTTGAGGGGACATAGAGATTGGTTTCTCACTGTAAAAAGTCTAAAAGTGAAAGGCCACGGCTATATCTGCCAGAGATGACAGAGAAGGGGAAGGGAGGGAAGAAGGGAAGGGCAGAATGACAGAGAGATGCTATCCAGAATAAGCCACATTTGCACTGTGGTGGAGGTCAGGGGGACTTGGACAAAGTGGGATCCTGCAGGAGGGAGCTGGCCTGTGTAAAAGGGTCCCTGCCCAGGAGGTGCGCTGGAACAGCAAGGCCATCTCTGATATTGACTAGGCTTTCTACCACCTACGAATTACCTGAAAGTTGTAAGACCTGCCCAAGATCTTATCCAAGGTGTGGGGAAGAGTGAATCTGCAGAGCGGGGTTAAATGGAGACTGGGGGTGGGGGTGGGGTTCCTGCACCCTACTGAGAAGTCTAATGTGTTCTTTAAACCAGCTACATATGCAAAATTATATGACTTCCCCGAGGGTTTTTGCACATTTCAGGCACAGATTAATTGGAGAATACTCTAGCAGCCTAAAAACAGAATTTGGAGTTAAAGATTTGTTAGTTTTTCAACTTCTGTGTCTTTCTCAACATAAAACTGCTTCATTTGGGATTAAGGACCCAACAGAAAGCTCTCCAGAAGTTCCAGTAGAGATCTTTGGGAAAGGGATTTAAGAATGACAGCAAATGGAGGAAAGAGGGAGACAAATATTTCTACTTCTATAAAAGTCACATAAAATTTCCTATGAAAATTTATGCCAGACTCGAGAGTGGAGAAGCTAGCTGAATACTGTCAAATGCAACACCTACAGCCTCAATTTAGCTTAGCCAAACTCAGTGAAATAAGCATGACCTGCGCCACACCCTCGTCTTCACCGCAGGAGGTGAAGAGGAAGGACAAGCACAGAAACTGAAAGGTTTGCATTCCCCAGCCTGCCCCACCCGCCCGGATTCCACTGAGCTTCTTAAAGGTTTCATTGTAACCACAGATTCTTATCCAGTGTTCACAGCTCTTAGGGGCCTGCTGGGGATGGGGGAAAATAAAGGAAATAAAGCCCAGCATGGAAATAAACAAAAAACTTGAGTCTCTTCAGAGGACCTTGGGGCACCTGGCTAGCCTTGAAAAGTAAATGGGCAAGTCCATGAGAACAGCGGCCCTCCAGGTGAGCCAGTCTCGAGCTGTTTTGGTTCCCTATAGAAAGTAAAAGATGGCATCCTAATGTGTTCTTGAGTCGTTTTTCAGGAACTCCCACCAGATGGAAAATGCAGATAAGGGGGAACTGAAGAATTGAATCTGACCACCATTCTTTTTTTTGTTTTGGTTTTTTTGAGACAGTCTCACTCTGTTGCCCGGGCTAGAGTGCTGTGGCATCAGCCTAGCTCATAGCAACCTCAAACTCCTGGGCTCAAGCAATCCTCCTGCCTCAGCCTCTCGAGTAGCTGGGACTCCAGGCATGCGCCGCCAAGCCTAGCTAATTTTTTCTATATATTTTTAGTTGCCCAGCTAATTTCTTTCTATTTTTTTAGTAGAGACAAGGTCTCGCTCTTTCTCAGGCTGGTCTCGAATGATCCACCCACCTCAGCCTCCCAGAGTGCTAGGATTACAGGTGTGAGCCACTGCGCCAGGTCGTGACCACCATTCTTTGTTCTAAACTTCCTGGTGATGGACCTGTCTCACCCATTTTAACATTCCATTCCACTAATCCAAGAATTTTTTAATCTATATACCCCACTGTTAACGGAAAAAAAAGCCAAACTCTGTAAAGTAATTTTAAAGAGATTTACTTTGAGCCAAATTTGAGGACCATGACCAGGAGCCATGCCCAAGAAGCCTTGAGCAAGTGGACTGGCTATGGTTGGGATACAGTTTGGTTTTATACATTTCAGGGAGACAGGAGGTTACAAGTAAAGCCATAAATCAAATATGTGTGGGAGGCAGACGTTGGTCTGGTCTGAAAAGATGGGCCGTCTTGAAGGGAGGGAGGGGGAGGGGTTTACAGGTTATAGGTGGGTTTAAAAACTCTTTGACTTGTAATTGGTTAAAGACTTGAAGCTTTGTTTAAAGGCTTGGAATGTTCTTGTTTGTTTGTTTGTTTGTTTGTTTTGTTTTGTTTTGTTTTGAGACAGAGTCTCACTCTGTTGCCCAGGCTAGAGTGCCATGGCGTCAGCATAGCTCACAGCAACCTCAAACTCCTGGGCTCAAGCGATCCTACTGCCTCAGCCTCCCAAGTAGCTGGGACTACAGGCATGCGCCACCATACCCTGGCTACATTTTTCTATATATTTTTAGTTGTCCAGCTAATTTCTTTATATTTTTAGTAGAGATGGGTTGGTCTTGCTCTTGCTCAGGCTGGTCTCGAACTCCTGAGTTCAAAGGATCCTCCTGCCTCGGCCTCCCAGAGAGTTAGGATTACAGACATGAGCGCCTGGCCAAGGCTTGGGATGTTTTAACATAAGGAGCTGTTTATCAAAGATAAGCCACCCGCCCAGCCAAGGCTTGGGATGCCTTAACATACAGAGCTGTTTATGAGAGATAAGGCACCTGCCCAGCCAAGGCTTGGGATGTTTTAACATAAGGAGCTGTTTATCAGAGATAAGCCACCCGGACATATATTTGTTGTGGAAATTGAAGACCTGCAGGTTTGTCTTGCATACCCTTAGGCCTGTTAATGGGTTACAAAGGATGTCCCCAAGAAAGGAGAGGGGCATGATGAGCATGTCTGACTTCCCTCCTCCTGGCAGGCAATTTAGTTTTAGGATATTCCTTTGGCCACAAGGGGTGCATTCAGTCAGCCAGTGGCTGGGGTGAGCCTTAACATTTTTTAGTTCACACTGCTTAGCCCCTTCAGGATACCCCGCCTTTGGAGGCCAGGCCAATGTATAACCTCCATGTATTGATTTACAATTTTGCCTGCCTGAAATGTACCCTGCCTTTAAAAACCCTGGCTTGTAAGCCATCAGGGAGTCCAGGTCTTAGGTGTTAGCTGCCTGCACTCCTTGCCTGGCGCCCGGCGATAGCACCTCTTTCTCCTGCTGCAACTCTTGCCTTCAGTGTCTGGCTTTACTGCACTTGAGCAGGCTCCAGTTTGGTTTGGTAACATTACTTTGTTTAGTAAAATTTCTCATTTCTCATGCTAACTACTGAGTTAATTCATTCAACTCATCGTCTTTTTTTTTTTTTTTCCTTATAGAGACTTCTCTGTGTCTGGCACTGTTCAATAAATTCCTCATGGAGCTTATATTCAAGTATTTGTGTGGCAGAGCAGGCGATAAATAATACATTGCTTTAAATACATTAGATGGCGGTGAAATTGTTATATTAACCAAAAAGTGGTAGGGGAGAGGAATAGAGATTGCTATCAGAGAGTGGCATTTAAAATGGGGGGTCAGAGAAGGCCTCCTTGAGAAGGTGACATTTCAAGGAAAGATTTGAAAAGGTGCGGGACCATGTCATGCAGATACATCTGGGCAATGTGTTCCACACAAAGACAGCACATGTCTTCAGGTAGGACCATCTTGGCAAACGCAAGAAACAGCAAAAAGTCGGTGTAGCTGGAATAGAGGGAGAGGGAGAGCGGAAGGCGGGGTCACAGAAGGAAGACAGGCCAGACCACTCAGGGCCTTGCAGGCTGCTGTGAACATTTTGGCTTTTACTCTGAACGAGATGGGAAGCCATTCAACGGCTAAGAGTAACAAGACCTGACTTACGTTTTAATAGGAAAACTCTGGCTGCTGGTTGAGAAAGACAGTAGGGGACAGAATGCCGTAGCTGGCCACCCAGCTGGGAGGCTCTTGAAATAACCCAGGCCAGAGATAATGGAGGCAAGGACTGTGGATCCGAGTGGTAGCAGAGGAGATGAGGCTGGCAGAATAACCAGATTCTGATAAATAACCGATTCAATGCCATACCGAGAGGTAAAGTGTTGTGCTTTTAGTTGGCACAGGGAAAACAGAAACACAAATGCAAAATAAATTTAAATTCAACAACTAACCTATCAAGGGGAATTTGATTATTATTTCACAAGTATTTTAAATCAGAAAGGTCAATAAATACATTTCTGATGTTCTGAAAACTACAAGAGCCTTGAAACCATTTAAAACTCAGACCAAATTCTCTGAAAGCAGAGATGAGGTAACTTACTGAGCTACTCAAGGAGAAAAAGCCCTAGAATGGAGAAATAGAATTTAGATTTAAAAATATACGTACACTAAAAAGGATACAAATAGAAAACAGCTGAAAATACACTGAGATGTCACAATTTGTCAGAATATCACTCATTATTTCCCATAAAGATCTAGTTGCAAAAATCACTGCTAAATTACACAGACCATTTTCCAATGAAGAAAGGTAAATCAGTAGAAAGAAAAAGGGTCTCAAAAAAGCAAAATACAGCATTAAATGTATGTGACTTTAAAAGAGCTTAAGAATTACATATCAGAGTTATCATCCCCCTATATTTTGAGAGAGAACTACGAAAAGATTCTATGTATTCATGAAGGAAAATTTAACACAAATCTAAGAATGGAAGCAGGAGACACTTTTGAAATGTCATCAAACGGTGCCAATGAATATTATTTCTGCCAGAGAACAGCAAGAGAGAGAATGTTTTATTCAAGAATATCCAAGGAAATAAAAATTACATTTAAACGGGTTATGTGTCAGCAACATCAAAATTTTTTAATGAAAAACAGAAACGAAACCTCTGGGAATGAAAGTGCTATAATTTTATTCTAGGAATAAAAATGTTATATTATGGACCGTATATTCTCACAAGGGATTATTCAGATATTTAAGAGCTTGATTCTCAGTGTCAGAATGAGACAAGCCACGCAACAAAGATTTAACAATTTATTGAGACTTTTCATTTTATTTTGTTACAACCAGCTGTGATTATTAATAACGTGACATGTCTTTTAGCCTTTCATTCTTTCCTTTTCTCCTAAGTAAAATAAAAAAGGGATGTGCTTCTGTGAAATGTAAAGATAAAAAAAAAGAAAAATAAAAAAAAATTTTTATAAAGGGATGTGCACTCAAAGTTGAGCGTATGGGAAGTTATGATGGATTACATAGTCCATTTTGAAATTTATGGCAAATACTAACACCACCGTCTTTCCTATCAAATTTGTCTACCAGCCTTGGGGATATCCCTTATGTTCCTAGATAGCTTCAGGAACTTTATTTACCCTTTCTCTCCAACTATATTATCCTAGATAACGTCAACATCCCTGTTCGTGACCTTTTCACAGCCTCATCTGACATTTTCTCAGCCGTATTGACTTACCATCCACCTTCCTTGGATACCAAATCTGCTCAACCACCAGGATTTTAAACTTCCATGCCCATCCTCAGCCATAACCTCTTGTTTTGTCACTTTTTCCATTCTACTGAACCTGGTATTTGTCGTCACAGTAACTTGAATTCCATCAACCCTCAACTAGTAGTGTTGTGGTTAAGGCTTCAGGTTTTAGGATCAAAGGGCCTGGGTTTAAATCCTGACCCCGCCCTTCATCAGCTAGGTGATCAGGGGAAGTTACTTAATCCCTCTGTGCCCTAAATTCCTCACAGACTTCCTGTGAAGGCTAAAAGAGATAATCCACATAAACCTGGCACATATTAAGTACGTGCTAAGCGTTAGCCACTTAGTATCAGTGCTCCATTTGGTTTCACTTGTCCTCTGTGTAGCCTGGTCACTGTGGTCACCCTGGCTTTCTCCCTCTTTGGTTGGTATTAGGCCCTTCACTTTTTTCATCCCAGCTCCTAGATAGCTTCAAGCCTTGATTACTTCCTGGATCTAATTTGATTCTAACTCTTGACTACCAGGGATTCTCAGGAAATTTTTTTTGTTTTATAACTAATCTCTCCCTGACTCCTTAGTCCCTTGCTCACAATAGCTATTCTAAACCACTTCTGCTTTCCTCAGTCACATTCTCAAAACTTTGCTTGCCTGAAATATTCTTAGGACACAAGTTTTCCTCTCACCTCACTGAGAAGGTAGAGGCTGCTCTGCCAGCAGAGAGTGCTTCCTCTGTGCTCTGTTTCTTCCCATGTAGAGGGAATTCAGTGAATGTAATCCTTGGCTTCTCTGCTCTGTACTCACTCTACCTTAGAGGAAGAGGAGTGACTCACCTGACTGGTAAATTTCCATAGAATAAACCAACATTATCTACTATCCTGTAGACTGTCCACATAGCCTGGACTTCACGGCTCCTTTCCTGGCCATAGGGTGCACAGGAGGAAACCTCTGCCCCTGCAGGGCATGGGGAAACCTGAAGTTTGGCAAGAGGGTGTAACTCTCAAGTCTGAAGACCTCCAATTGGATGGATGTTGAGGAATATTGAGAAATCAGAACTAAAACTTGGAATTTAGAGGATCTATATAAATTTAGAGGTGTGAGTGGACTTTAAGTGTGTGGGCAGAATGTTTTGAGCTTGGCAGTTGTATGGTCTTTTAATAGCTGCAGTCTGGGAAAGAGGCTATAAGCTTCAGAGCACGTGATAGTCTAACCACAGGGAGGGACTACAGTTTATGGTGGCTTGGTCCATAGGCAGCCCTCAGCAAAGGACTGGAGGCCGTAAAAATCCTCAGCTTAGGCATACGACCTGTGAGTAGTCTCTGCATCCTCTGGAAGGTGAGGCCGAACAGGCAAACACTGTGCACTCACAAAGGCTAGATGGTGGCAGGATTACAACCTTTTAGGTATTTGCTGCTTTTAAACCACAAGCCAAATTCTAAATGTCCTTCAGAGAACAAAAGAAGTTCTAATTTTGAATTGTTAGTGGCCTTCAGGGCAACGGATGGAATTTTTTTTATTTAATAATTTTTATTTCAAAATATTAAGAATCTCTTGGAGTTAAAGAAAAAAATATTAAGAAGGTACAAGTGTTTTTGTTACATGGCAAATTGTATAATGCTGAAGTCAGGGCTTTTATAATAGTCACCAGAATAATGTACATTGTACCCAATAGGGAAGTTTTTATCCTCACTCCCTCCCACCCTCTTCTTAGTTTCCAATGTCCTTTACAACACTTTATGACCATGTATAGCCATCCTTTAGCTCCCACTTATTACTGAGAACATGTGGTGTTTATTTTTCTAGTCCTGAGATCCTTCACTTAGGATAATGGTCTTCAGTTCCATCCAGGTTGCTTCAAATGACGTTATTTCATTCCTTTTTATGGCCGAGTAATAATCCATTATATGTGTGTATGTGTGTGTGTGTGTGTGTATACACATGTTCACACACATACACACCCCCCTCCCACATTTTCTTTATCTACTCATCAGTTGATGGGCACTTAGATTGATTCCATATCTCTGCAATTGTGAATTGTGTTGTGATAAACATGCAGGTATAGGCATCTTTTTGATATAATGACTTCTTTTCCTTTGGGTAGATACCCAGCAGTAGGATTGCTGGATGGAATGGTAGGTCTACTTTTAGTTCTTTGAAGAATAGAGGAATCTCCATACTGTTTTCCATAGAAGTTGTACTAATTTCCAGTTCCACCAACAGTGTATAATCATCAAAGGACAAAATTAAAGGAACTAATGCTTTTGACTTGTCCACAGACTCGGGAGTGGAATATACTAGAAGAATTACTGGCAACTTAGTGGTTGCTGAAGGGCATGCAGGAATTTCCTATACCCCATGGGAACATGCCTGGGAAGTTTACAAAATTCAAAAGAAGAGGGAACATCATGTCTTATGGGGCACTGGCAAAAGTATTGATCCTCACTAGACTTTAGAGTCCTGTGGGTACAGGCTTTAGAAACATGAACAGCAGTTTTGGAATCTGCTGACAATGGTTTTTTTTGGTGAGACAAATGTAACAACAAGATGAAAAAACCTATGTTAGTCTCAGCAAACCACAAATAGAGGGAAACTTCCTTAATTTGATAAAGAATACCCACAAAAAATCTACAGGTAATATTATACTTAATGATGAAAAACTAGAAGCTTTTCTGCTAAGATTAAGAAGAAGGCAAGGATGTCACCTCTCACTATTCCTTCTCAACATCATATTGGAAGTCCTAGCTAACACAATAAGACAAGAAAGGGAAATAAAAGGTATCGAAATTGAGAAAAAAGAAATAAAACTATCTTTTTCCATGGATGACACGTTTGTCTATGTAGAAAATACGAAAGAATAAACAAAAAACCTTCTGGAAATAATAAACAATTATAGAAAGATTTCATAGTACAAAGTTAATATACAAAAGTCAATCACTTTTCTATATACCAGCAATGAACAGACGGAATTTGAAATTAGAACACTATACTATTACATTAACATCTCCAAAATTGGAATACTTAGGTGTAAAGCTAAAACATGTACAAGATCTATATAAGAAAAACCACAAAACTCCGATGAAAAAGGTCTAAGAACTAGAAGAGAAGTTGGTTAAGGGGTACAAAAATGCAGTTAGATAGAAAGAATAAGTTCAAGTATTCAATAGTACAGTAGGAAAATTATAGTTAACAATAATTCACTGTGTATTTCAAAAGAACTAGAAGAGAAGAATTGCAGTGTTCCCAACACAATGAAAAGATAAATGTTTGACATGATAGATATCCCAATTACCCTAATTTGATCATTATACATTGTATACAGGTTTCAAAATATCACGTGTACCCCGAAAATGTGTACAACTATTATATATCAATATAAAAATACAAAAAAAGAAAACCTAAGCAGAACTAAATAAATGGAAAGATATACCATTGTCATGAGTAGGAAAACTCAATATTATCAAGACGTCAGTTCTTCCCAACTTGATCTATAGATTTAATGCAATCCCAATCAAAAATCCTAGCAATTTTTGTGAATATCAACAAAATGATTCTAAAGTCTATGTGGAGAAGCAAAAGACCCAGAATAGTTGACGCAACATTGAAGGAGAGGGACAAGGTCAGAGGACTGACACTACCTAATTTCAAGACTTTACTATAAAGCTGCAAGGATCAAGACAGACAGTATTGGCAAAAGAATAAACAAATAGATCAATGGAAACAGAAAAGAGAAACCAGAAATGGACCCATATAAATATAGCCAACCGATTTTTGATAAAGCAACAAAGATAAGACAATGGAGAAAGACAGTCTTTTCAACAAACGTTGCTGGAACAACTGCATATCCACATGCAAAAAAAAAAGAGAATCTAGACATAGACATTACACCCTTCACAAAAATTAACTTGTAGGCCTAAATGTAAAATGCAAAACTATAAAACTCCTGGAAGATAATATAGGAGAAAATTTAGATAACCTTGGATTCAGGGATGACTTTTTAGATACAACAACAAAGAGACACTGTCAGAAGAATTAGAAGACAAGCTACAGATTGGGAGAAAATACTTGTATTAATAAAAGACATATTTGGCCGGGCACGGTGGCTCACGCCTGTAATCCTAGCACTCTCGGAAGCCGAGGCCGGTGGATCGCTCAAGGTCAGGAGTTTGAGACCAGCCTGAGTAAGAGCAAGACCTCGCCTCTACTAAAAATAGAAAGAAATTATCTGGACAACTAAAAATATGTATATAGAGAAAAAATTAGCCAGGCATGATGGCGCATGCCTGTAGTCCCAGCTACTCGGGAGGCTGAGGCAGGAGGATCGCTTGAGCCCAGGAGTTTGAGGTTGCTGTGAGCTAGGCTGATGCCACAACACTCTAGCCAGGGCAACAGAGCCAGACTCTGTCTCAAAAAAAAAATTTAAAAAAAAAAATAGAAGACATATTTGATAGCCGGGCATAGTAGCATGCATCTGTAGTCCCAGCTACTTGGGAGGCCAAGGCAGGAGGATTGCTTGAACCCAGGAGTCTGAGACCAGCCTGGGCAACATAGCGAGATTTCACCTCTAAAAACAAAAACAAAGACATTTCAGGTAAAAGACTGTTATCCAAAATATGCAAAAACCTCTTAAAACTCAGTAATAAGAATATGAACAACCTATTTAAAAAATGGACAAAATACCTGAACAGCTATCTCACCAGAGAAGGTAGGTAAGCATATGAAAAGATGCTCAACGGAATATGCCATTAGGAAATTGCAAATTAAAACAACACACCTATTAAGAATGGCTAAAATCCAAAATATTGGTAACACCAAATGCTGGTGAAGAGGTAGATCCAGGGGAACTCTCATTCCTTGCTGGTGGGAATTCAAAATGGTTCAGGCACTCTGGAAGACATTTTGGCAGTTTCTTACAAAACTATACATATTCTTACCCTACGATCCAGCAATTGCACTTGATATTGGTATTTGCCCAAATTAGCTGAAAACTTATGCCTACACAAAAACTTGCACATGGATGTTTATAGCATCTTCATTGATAATTGCCAAAACTTAGAAAAAAACAAGATATCCTTCAATAGGTGAATGGGTATATAAGTTGCGGTACATCCCGAAAATGGAATATTATTCAGCACTAAAAAGAAATGAGCTATCAAGTCATGAAAAGACATGAAGGAAACTTAAATGCATATTATGAAGTGAAAGAAGCCAATCTGAAAAGGCTACATACTACAGTCCAATCACATGACACTCTGGAAAGGTCAAAACTATGGACACAGTAAAATGATCAGTGGTTGCCAGGGGATAAAGGGGAGGGCGGGATCTATGAGCACAGCACGGAGGATTTTTAGAGCAGTGAAATTATTCTGTATGATGTTATAATGGTGGATACATGCCATTGTACATTTGTCCAAACCCGTAGAATGTATAACACCAAGATTGAACCCTAGCATAAACTGAGGACTTTGGGTGATAATGATTTGTCAGTGTAGGTTCATCAATTGTAACAAACGTACCACTGTTGTGGAGGATGTTGATGGTGAGAGAGGTAGTGCGTATATGGGGGCAGGGGATATAGGGGACCCCTCTGTACTTTCCATTCAATTTTTCTGTGAACTGAAATGGCTCTAAAATATGAAGTCTATTAAAAACAACAACAATAACAAAACTATGCCAGGAGGGAGGTTTCCTTGGCCTAACAGAGGGTATGTTTTTTTTTTAACAGAGAATTCGTATTTTTAAAGATTGGGCCTGACCCCATATCTACTGAATCACTTCTGCAGGAATAGGATATAGTAATAAGTATTTTATTTTTAGAGACAGGGTCTTACTATATTGCCCAGGCTCGAGTGCAGTGGCTATTCATAGGCAATTGCACACTACAGCCTTGAACACCTGGACTCAAGAAATCCTCCCACCTCAGCCTCGCCAGTACCTGGAACTATAGTGCATGCCACAGAACCTATCTCAGGAATCAGTATTTTTAATAAACACCTATGAGATTCTTTTGATTGGGCCAGTTTGGGAAACATTGGATGAAGCTATTCTATAGTTGAAAGTAGCCACAGCAGCATGTGGCCAATAACTAAAATTATTGGCTCACAAGATATTTCACAAGCAACATTAGTAGACAAAACTCACTCTAAATGTAGTACTGAAGGAGCAAGAATTTGGCACCCAAAGGCAAGATGACATTTCCATGTCCGCTTTGAAGTTAGAAGTCCATGTGACATGCCTTGGCCAAAAGAATGTGAATAGAGGTGATGTAAGTGGAAGAGCTGTGTACTATGTCAGGGCAAAAATTTTAAGAGCCAGGCACATTTTGTAACATTCCCTTGTCCCTGCTGGGGTGATCACGGAAAAATCTGTTGAGATTCAATCATCCTAGTTCCGTAAGTAAATATAATGTGATCAGAACTCCCTGCCAATCCTCAATGGATGTGTAGTATTGAGTGAAAAATAAACTGTTATTTCAAGCCACTAAGATTTTGAAGTTCTTTGTTATCACAGCATAACTCAACCTATCCTGACTTTTACAATCTTCAAACTTTATTAAATTGTAAACTTCAGCGAGGTGTGGTGGCTCATACCTGTAATCCCAGCACTTTGGGAGGCCAAGGTGGGACTATCACTTGAGGCCAGAAGTTGGAGACCAGCCTGGGCAACATAGCGAGACTCCCATTTCTACAAAAAAAAAAAAGAGATAAATAAAAAATTTGGTGGGAGATATGGTGCATGCTTGTAGTCCTAGCTACTTGGGAGGCTGAGGTGGGAGGATTGCTTGAGGCCAGGAATTCCAGGCTACAGTTAAGCTATGATCACACCACTACCCTCCAGCTACTCTGAAAGGAGAATTAATGCGAATAGGTAAATCTTCCTCATAGAGATGGAAAATTCAAAGTGCCAAATTTAACATCTCCTTGGAATGCTTTTTGTTCATTGTTCATGGATTCCAGAACTTCATGTCAGATGGACCATCTTGGTAAAACTAAAACTCAGAATTTCTCTCCCTCCCACCTCTGACATTGGTCTCTGACATGGTATTTGACACCACCAATTAATGGACTCTGGGAACATGATTTTTCTTGGAATAACTACACAAGAGTCTTGGAAATAGCTTTTTCTAAATAGGATGGGTGTGGGGACAGAGCTGTAATCATTTTGTGTCTTATTTACTTTTTAGACTCTTAAATTCAGTGAGAGACTTGATATTAAACTAACAAAATTTCTGTTCAAGATGCAACTGCTTAAAAAACTTCTAACCCTATTTAAGCCTTAAGAACCCCTTTAATTAAGAGTGGGTAAAATATGGAGGGGATGAATTCTGAACATTAATTTCTTTGAAGTTTAAATCTCAAGGGCAAGCGAATTTAATTCCTTTAGGCTTAATTTGCACGAGGTTTTAATCTCTAGACTTTAATTTTCCCTGGGAATTTGATAATGAGAGAGAGGGTCTCCATGTTAACTACATTTTATTGTTCAAGGATCTTAATGGTGCCAGATAGTCTCATTGCAAATCCTCTGAAATGTGAGATTGGACAATGCTGCTGAATATAATTATTATGGAAAACAGAATACGGGATGAATTTTCAGATCTGGAGTTTCTTTAATTAATTTATTATTTGTAATGGTGATAAAATGGGGCCTATTTTATGTCTTGTCCTAGCAGCTTCCCTCCTATCCAGGGCTTGCTCCTGGAAGGGTGCCGAGGTAGGTTTGGAGAATATATACTGTGTAGATCAGTGGTCCCCAACATTTTTGGCACAAGGACCAGTTTCATGGAAGGCGATTTTTCCACTGACTGAGGTTGGTGGGGGGATGGTTTCTGGATGATTCGAGCACATTACATTTATCGTGAGGTCAGACCTCTCTGCTAATGATAATCTGTATTTGCAGCCGCTCCCCAGGGCTAACATCGCCACCTCAGATCATCAGGTATTAGATTCTCATAAGGAGTGCGCAACCTGGATCCCTCACATGTGCAGTTTACAGCAGGGTTTGTGCTCCTATGAGGATCTAATGTGCCGCTGATCTGACAGGAAGCGGAGCTTATGCGGTGCTGCGAGTAGGGGGAGCGGCTGTAAATGCAGATGGAGCTTTGCTTGCTCACCTGTCCGCTCACCTCCTGTTGTGTGGCCTGGTTCCTAACGTCTATGGCCTATGCGTTGGGGACCACAGGTCTAGACCATTCTGGCACTGTCTCAATCTAAAACCATCTAATCTTCCCATACTTCCCTTATATTCACCTGTAAAATAGAGCCCAAAAACTTCTCCCGATTTTGACTGCGACTCTCAGATGAATCCTCTAAGATTTCACATGCTAAGTAGGATTCCTTCAATTGGGGGGCATCTTGTGGTAATTTGGTGTTTTGTTTTGTTTTGTTTGGGTTCCCTCTCCCTCCTCCTACATGTGAATCTTGTCACTATCACGACGTGTCCCCATGTGTGTATATCAGAAGGCTCATCCCTTGCTATCTAAACTTGTTTGTGAGTTTGAGATTTTGCTGTCAAAGTTACTCCACCTGTTTTTGTGGGAAGATTTGGGAATATTCAAGAACTATAGCACTTCCAACTTCCCAGAATGTATTTTGATTTTTTCTTATCTCCTTATGTAGCAGGTGTAATTATGTACTCACCAAATCCCTTTTCATATTTCTCCTACACTTGCCTGCGCCTCCCCCCAGTTAAGCATGGCCATGTGACCAGTTCTCACTAGTGAAACATGAGTGGAAGTAAGAGGTGTCACTTCAAAGCAGTGGCAGTGGGATCCCTCTGAGCCACTCTCCAGTCTCTCCCTCCCCTTCAGTCATGAACAGAGAGCCCAAAGATTGAAGCGGCCTGGATTAATGAGTCTCAGCGCAGAGGACAGCAATCCACACTAGAGTTCCCATTTGCTGGAAATAAACTTTTATGTGTTAAATCACTAATATTTTGGAGTTGCTGCCACAGCATGAACCCAGAATATGCAGACGCTTCCCTACCTACTTCCTCTATTAATCGCCCCCTTTTCATCTCTTTCTCTGTAAATATGCTCAAGTGTCTCCTATCCAAAAAAGAAACAAAAACAAAAACCCTTCCCTTGATCCTACTGTTCCTTAAATTATTCACTGATACATTTCTGGAAGGAAAAGTCTGTATTGGCTACCTCCATGTCCTCTCCAACCACTCACTCCTTAATTTCTAAGGATATGACTTCCGCTTTCTTCATTTTTCAGAATCTATTTTTTCTTTAAGATTACCAATGACCTGCCACTTGCCAAATCACACCCAATCCTGCTCATCCTCTCTTTTACTAAAGCCCCAAACTCTGGTCAAGTGGTTTTAAATCCTTTTATGATCACAGACATCTTTGAAAATCAGATAAAAGCTATGGATCCTACGCCGGAACACGGTGGCTCATGCCTGGAATCCTAGCACCGTGGGAATCTGAGGCAATAGGATCATTTGAGCTCAGGAGTTTGAGACCAGCCTGAACAAGAGCGAGACTCCGTCTCTACCAAAAATAGAAAAAATTATTGTTGCCATTAGATATAGAAGTTAAAGAAAGAAAAAAAAAGAAAAATAGAAAAAATTAGCCAGGTACAGTGGCATGTGCCTGTAGTCCCCACTACTTGGGAGGCTGAGGCTGGAGGATCACTTGAGCCCAGGAGTTTTGAGGTTGCTGTGAGCTAGGCTGAGGCTACGGCACACTAGGCTAGACTCTTGTATTAAAAAAAAAAAAAAAACTTAGGAATTACATGAAAAGTTATATATTACAAAACTCATACAAATAAAAAATTAATAGCACTGAATTATTTGTGTCTAGAAAGGGCATATTGTTTCTATTTATTTATTTATTTATTTATTTATTTTTGAGACAGAGTCTCACTCTGTTGCCTGGGCTAGAGTGCAGTGGCGTCAGCCTAGCTCAGAGCAACCTCAAACTCCTGGGCTCAAGCGATCCTTCTGCCTCAGTCTCCTGAGTAGCTGGGACTACAGGCATGCGCCACCATGCTCGGCTAATTTTTTCTATATATTTTTAGTTGTCTGACTAATTTTTTTCTATTTTTAGTAGAGACGGGGTCTCGCTCTTGCTCAGGGTGGTCTTGAATTCCTGACCTAGAACCATCTTCCTCCCACCTCGGCCTCCCAGAGTGCTAGGATTACAGGTGTGAGCCACAGTGTCGGGCTAGAAAGGGCATATTTTAAGTTTCATTATTTCATGTGCTAGAAAACTAAGAAATGTGATAATGATTTACACATTGAGAAAAATGCCAAGGTCACTGCAGGTTCAAATGTTTTTTACATGCTGAAATCTTTTCTGTGATTTAACTTGAGATTAACTAAGAGACTGAAATAGCTATTTGGCTATTTCTTTATTTACAGGAACCAATTTTTTTTTTTTATAGAGAACATCATCTCACAACTGAAAGTAATAATAGGATAAATGGGCGGTGCAGAGCAGTCCTCTGAGACAAGTGCTGCAGCTGGAGTTTAGCAAATATGAGAGTCAGAAAATGCACTAAAAATATATCCTTCAGATAGCAAATTCTTGAAACTTCTACTAAGTATATTTTATGTCTTGTTTTCATGAGACATTTCTGTGCAAATGGAAAGACACTCTTGTCATGACAGTGTTGAAAACATATACATCAAGAACTGTCACAAAGAATACCAACTTGATATGTAGAATGTAACGGAAATTCTACCTGACAGACCATCTAACACTATCAGCAAAACATAACCACTCTTCCTGTTTTGTTTGATGGGGGAAGTTGTAGTGTAATGCTAGAGGTCTAGTTTGTGTATGTGTTAGGCTGGGGGTGATTGAGTTTCAGTTGTTCAGTACTAGAGTAATTTGGGAATGAAATTGTTATGCTAAAGTGGTTTTGTGCTAATAAAGAACTATTTCATTGAAGGCCTGATCATTTCATTCCGTTTTTAACTGCTACTCAATATATTTTCCTTTTGAAGTAGATCTTGGTAGAGGTCAAAACATTCCAATGATATAAATTCAAATTATTTCCTCTTATTAATAAAACTTTTGGAAAATAATCCCATAGTCCACCCCTAGCATGACCTCTGTCCTGCCAGTTAGCCATCTTATACAGCTTCTTTCCCAAATTATTTTCTTCCTGACTCTACAAATTCCCAACTTTCTATTTTTTACTCACACCTTCCATATCTTTTCCATAACCCTCTGCTCTCAATAGAGGATGTTGCCTACTTCTCTGAGAAAATAGAAACTATGGGAAGCTGCTCATCTTTTGATTCCCAAATCCACGGCTCTACCTACACCTGCACATTTTCTTCTTCTTCCCTCCAGTTTCAGTGGAGGAAATGTCCCTCTTCCCATCATTTACTCCTGCTCTTTGGATCTAATCCCTCTCTCTCCACATCATCATCTCTCCCTTTTTAATGACTTATTCTGATCCCAAACATGTGTTAGAATCTCTCATCTGTTAAAAAAAAAAAAAGAGAGAGAGAGAGAAACAAAAACGCCCAGCTTTTCTTGACTTATATCCTCTTTAAGTTACCTCTTCTTTTTTTGCTTCCCCTTGCAGGAAGACTTTTTGAAATACCCTGTCTTGGCTGGTCGTGGTGGCTCATGCCTGTAATCCTAGCACTCTGGGAGGCCTAGGTGGGAAGATCACTCGAGGTCAGGAGTTCGAGACCGGCCTGAGCAAGAGACCCCCTCCCCCCGCCTCCATCTCTACTAAAAAATAGAAAGAAATTAATTGGACAACTAAAAATATATAGAAAAAATTAGCCGGGCATGGTGGCGCATGCCTGTAGTCCCAGCTACTCAGGAGGCTGAGGCAGTAGGATGGCTTGAGCCCAGGAGTTTGAGGTTGCTATGAGCTAGACTGATGCCACGGCACTCTAGCCCGGGAAACAGAGCCAGATTCTGTCTCAAAAAAAAAAAAAAAAAAGAAATATCCTGTCTTTACATGCATCTCCACTCTTTCATCAACAAGTCACTCTTGAATCCTTTCCAATCCAGCTTCCCTATACCATCCTACCTCTGAAAGTGTTTATCTCAAGGTCACCAATGACCTCTATATTGCCAAATCCATTGGAGACTTTGGTTCTTCTCTTACTCGATTCATCAATTCATCAGCAGCATCTCTCTGCCTGGAAACATTCTCCTCTCCTAGATGCCATAATTCCACTCTGTGCAGAAAAGAGTTAACACAGAAGACCTGAGATTGCTATTTTTAGAAGGGGTTCCTTGGCTAACAAATGGCAACTTGGATTTCAGGAGTGTTCCCATTGTTCCCTAACTGATAACAATGTGTCACTATGCCTAGACTGTTTGTATGAACAATGTGGTTTATGCTGAACACCTGCTGTCCTTCTGGAAGTCTGGAATGTTGTAGGCAGATGGTGCCTACATGACCAGTCTCTAGTAAAAATCTTTGGCTCTGGTTGGCCATGGTCGTTCATGCCTGTAATCCCAGCACTCTGGGAGGCCAAGGTGGGAGGACTGCTTGAGCTCAGGAGTTTGAGACCAGCCTGAGCAAGAGTGAGACCCCATTTTTATTTAAAAAAAAAAAAAAAAACAAACTCGGGCACTGAGTTTCTGATAGACTTCCCTGGGCAGGAACGTCGCACACATGTTGCTACACCATTGTTATTGTTGGAGGAAGAGTGTACTCTGCGTGACTGCTCATGGGAGGAGGAGGGTTGCGGATTCCTTCAGACTCCACCTGTGTCCATTTCCCTTATGGTTTGGCGCTGTGCACACACTACATCACTGTGATAAATTAGCCATGGGTACAACTGGATGCTAATTCCAGTGCGTCCTTCTAGTGAATATCTGAACACTGAGCTGGGCTTGAGGACCCCAGCACCATTCCGCCCTGGTTTTCCTTTTCTCAGACCCCTTTATTGGCTCCTCCTGCTCTGTCCCACTTGGAATCTCAAAATTTTACTGTCTCTTCTTTATCTGCACTGTTTTCTGGGTGATCTTATTTGTTCCCTTAATGTTAAATATAATACCATCTAAATGTTGCCAACTTACAAATTTATATCTCCAGTCCGGTTCCTACCATTAATTCTAGACGCTGATATCCAAAAATCTACCTGAATCTTCACTTAGGATCTTTTTTTTTTTTTTTCGAGACAGAGTCTTGCTCTGTCACCCAGGCTAGAGTGCAGTGGCATCATCATAGCTCACTGCAACCTCAAACTCCTGGGCTCAAGCGATCCTCCTGCCTCAGCCTCCCAAGTAGCTTGGACTACAGGTGCGCATCACTGCCCCCGTGCTAATTTTTCTATTCTTAGTAGAGCTGGGGTCTTGCTCTTGCTCACGGTAGTCTGGAACTCCTGAACTCAAGCAATCCTCCCACCTCAGCCTCCCAGAGTGCTAGGATGCAGGCGTGAGCCACTGCGCCCAGCTTTCACTTAGGATCTTGAAGGCAAACTTAATATGACCAATATGGAACTCATGATTGATTTCTCTCAGATTTGGTCCTACCCATTATTTTCTCCATCTCAGTGAATTGACTCTACCACCCACACTATTACCAAAGATAGAAATCCCTTTCTCTCACCTTACGTTCTATCATCAAATCTTGTTCTACCTCCACAATATTTCTCATATCTGCCCACTTCTCGCTATCTGGCCTATTACCCTCCTGATACAAGCCATTTTCATTGTTCACTGCATTACTAAACTAGCCTCCTAATTCGTCCCCCTACTTCCATTCTTACCCTCATACAATCTATTCTCCACTCAGTCAGGAGAGGTCTTTTGAAAGTTTAAATCCAATTATGTCACTTTTCCGACTAAAAACTTGCATATGCACTTCATTTTCATTGCACCAAGAGTAAATCTAAATCCTTAGTCCAATTATTAGGTTAGAATAAAGAGTAAGTGCTCTTGCAGTATGGAAAGGCTTGGCTTGATCAAGAAATTGAGAGAAGCCAGGCATTTTAACCAGGCCTGTAGTCTCAGCTACTCAGGAGACCAAGGTGAGAGGATTGTTTGAGGCCAGAAGTTGAAGGCTGTAGTGCTCAATGATCATGCCTGTGAATAGCTACTGCACTTCAGGGTGGGCAACATAATGAGACCTCGTCTCTAGAAAAAAATTAAAATAAAAAAATTTGAATAATTAATAATTAAGAGGTCAGAGTATGTGGAGTAGGGTAAGTGAGATGGAATCAAGATATGAGATAAGATATTAAGAGAGGAAGGGACCATGTCTTTAGGGCCTTATTTTTGAGTATTTTATTATACAAGTCTGCTAGCATAGGGAAGCAAAAGTCATAATAACAAAAAAATGCTCTCTAATGAACCTATCATTTATAAAATGAGTCTCTACTTGAATGTTTTTCTATACAAAACACTAGCACTTATTTTCCGCACCCTGTGTCACCCAGTTGCTCCTCAACTGACATTATTGACATTGGCTTGAATTTTGAGATTGTGATGAACATCCAAAAATATCAATCCAATGTAAAAAGAATGGAACTGCATATTTTGCAATAGGTACAAGATTTCATGAAGCTGATGAAAGTGATATAAAAAACTCTTCAAGTTATACACAACGTTGTTGGCAAGTAAGGCTCTGCAATTATACCAGTTAACAATAGAAGCAGAGAAAATAGAAAAGGAATGTGCTTCAAAAAAAATAATTTGAATATCAAACAATTAAAAGAGGCTATGAGGAAAATTGATGAAGTTCTTGATAATTTTTGTAAAAATGACTCTCCGCCTATTAACAGAATGGGGGGAAAAGTCACAGACTGGAAGAAAATAACTGCAAATCACATATATGGCACAGGATTTACCCCCAAAATGTATATAGAACTATCAAAACTCAATAATGAAAAGGCAAATAAGCCCCCCAAAAGAAGACAAAGATTTTAATAAACATTTCACCAAAAAAGATATATAGATACTAGCTGGGTGCAATGGCATATGGCCGTAGCCCCAGCTGTTTGGGAGGCTGAGGCAGGAGGATTGCGTGAGCCCAGGAGTTTGAGTTCAGTCTGGGCAACATAGCAAGATTCCACCAACAATAACAAAAACATATATAGATAACTAAATAAATGCTCAAAAAGATTCTCATCATTATTAGTCATTAGGAAAATGCTAATTAAAACCAAATGAGATACTACTATGCTCTCACTAGAATGTCTAAAATTTAAAAAGACTGACTGTACCAAGTGTAAGCGAGGATGTGGAGCAACTGGAACTCTCATATACTGTCAGTAAAAATGTAAAATGGTATAACCAAGCTTTAATTGTCATAGCCAGAAACTAGAAGCAACCAAAATGTCCATCAACAGATGAATGGATAAGTAAACTGTGGTATATTCAGACAATGGAACACTATTCAGCACTTGTTTGAGAGAAAACTATAAAATCTCACCATTCTTGATGAAGACCAAATGCAACCGCTTGACCAGCAGTATCAGCATTACTTGGGAACTTGCTAGAAATGCAAATGCTCAGGCCCCATCCCAGACCTACTGAATCAGAAACTCTGGGGGTAGGAGCTCTCTGAACCACTGCTTTAGACTGATTTGCTGAAAGCGAGGGTTCTTGATATGTCGACTATCTTGATTGTCAGTAACGAACTCTGGCTAACATGGGTTTATTGAAGATAAATGGAAGATGAGTTTATTGAAAAATCTCGGAAACTCACAGAATTGGTGAGAAATGATGAGAAACATTCTCAGGTAATGGGCTGGAACTAAGGGAGTGGGGGAGGCAGAAACAATCTGATGAAGATGCTGTTGCTGCCACTAACATACACAACCTCTACTATTTACATAGTGGCCACACAGGTGGCCACTGCTTACATAAACACAGCCATGTTGCCAAACTGCCGATACCATAGCCACTGTAAATCGGTATCATTCATCATCCCTCATCTTGGCATCACTTGCTCAATATTCAAAGTATATGGCTGCCAAATCTGGATCACAAAGCTGTAAGGACAGTAGTAGAGGGTGAATTTCACCCTTAGGCTTCTGAAGTTAGAGGGAGGAACCAACTTCCCACAAAGACCTAATTAATGGACGATTTCCCAAATCTAGCAAGTGGGTTCAGATGATAGGCAGCCAGAAACAATTACAGATGTCCATTACCATTAATACAAGTGTTCTGAATAAATAAATTAGTTGTATTTTTAGTAGGACCACACCCTAGCAAAATTGGGCAAATATATTCTTTATATTACTATGTAATACATACTTAGAATGTATGACTTAAGAACCGTCTACAAAACTTACTTTTTGTTCTTGACAGATATGTCTTTTTATTAGAGTATTGGCTCACAGTGGATTATAATAGTGGATGGTGCCAGTGGGCCTGATAGTCTTTCCACTGCATGTTTGAGTAATGACGGAAATGAAATAATTGGGTTTGGAATACTGCTATTTGGGCCAGGGGCGGTGGCTCACACCTGTAATCCGAGCACTCTGGGAGGTTGAGGTGGGAGGATCGCTCGAGCTCAGGAGTTGGAGACCCACCTGAGCAAGAGCGAGATCCTGTCTCTACTAAAAATAGAAAAATTAGCTGGGCGTGGTGGTGCACACCTGCAGTCCCAGCTACGCAGGAGACTGAGGCAGGAGGATCGCTTGGGCCCAGGAGTTTGAGGTTGCTATGAGCGAGGCTGATCCACAGCACTCTAGACCGGGCAACAGAGCAACACTCTGTCTCAAAAAAAACCAACCAAACAAACAAACAAAAAAACATGAGCAGATATTTCACCAAAGAGGATACAAAAGTGGCAAATAAGCACATGAAAACATGTTCGACATCGTTAGCCATTAGGGAAATGCAAATTAAATCCACGGTGAGATCTGTACACTTATCAGAATGGTTAAAATAAAAAGCAGTGACAACACTAAATATTGGCAGAGAAACTGGATTACTCATACTCTGCTGGTGAGAATGTAAAATGATACAGCCACTCGAGAAAACAGTTTGGCAATTTTTTTATTTACAAAATGAAACATGCAACTACCATTTGACCCAGCAGTTGCACACCTGGGCATTTATGCCAGAGAAACTAAAGTTTGTGTTTACACAAAAACCTACAGATGAATGTTCATAGCAGGTTTATTTGGAATAGCCACAAACAACCCAGATGTCCCTTTAATGGGCAAATGGTTAAACAAACTGTGGTACATCCATACCAGGGAATGCTATTCAACAAGAAAAAGGAACTTTGGTATACAGAGCTTGGATGAATCTCCAGGGAATTATGCTGAGTGAAAAGAGCCAATCCAAAGGTTACAACCTGTATGATTCCATTTATATAACAGTCTTGAAATGGCCAAGTTGTAAAAATAGGGAACCAATTACTGATTTCCGGGAGTTAAGGATAAGGGAGAAGCAGGGAACCTGGATGTGGCCATAAAAGGCAATAGGAGGGATCCTTGTGGTGATGGAACTGTGCTGTATCTTGACCGTATCACATAAATATCCCAATTGTGATATTCAACTACAGGTTTGCAAGATGTTGCCAGTTTGGGGAAACTGCGTCAAGGGTACAGGGGATCTCTCTGTGTTATTTCGGTTTTTTTGTTTGTTGTTTCTCTGTTGCCCAGGCTAGAGTGCCATAGCGTCAGCCCAGCTCACAGCAACCTCAAACTCCTGGGCTCAAGTGATCCTTCTGCCTCAGCCTCCCGAGTAGCTGGGACTACAGGCATGCGCCACCATACCCGGCTAATTTTTTCTATATATTTTTAGTTTTTCAGCTAATTTCTTTTTATTTTTTAGTAGAGACGGGGGTCTCACTCTTGCTCAGGCTGGTCTTGAACTCCTGACCTCGAATGATCCTCCCACCTTGGCCTCCCAGAGTACTAGGATAATAGGTGTGAGCCACCGTGCCCGGCCGGCAATTTTTTTTGTGCCTTCATCATTTACCTCTAAAACACCTCACTGTTCATCACTGGTTGCCCTTTCAATATAGTCAATATTTTTGTTATAATGATGATGATGATGATGATGATGATGCCCAGAGTTATCTTTCTAAACCACAAGGCTCCCCCCATCATGTTCCTGCCTCCACACTTACAGGATAAACCTCCTGCAGCTTAGCAGGGCATATATGACAATTTGTGATCTGGCCTCAGTTTACCTTCTTGTTTCTTCTCTTGCCATGATCCACACTTTTTATGCTCCTACCACCCTGTACTCATTGTTCCCTGGCCTAACTGGACCCGCTAAAAACTCTAGGCCTTTCCACATACTGATGCCTCTGCCAGGGATATACCAACCCACTTGACTTCAAGACTTGAAAACCTAAATGTTATCTCTTCAGTTTCCCCCAAGTATTTGGTTACTACCCACAGCATTATATTCATTTATCCAAAATGGCTTTTAGAATAAAATCCAAAATTCTTAGCCCAATTTAGAAGGTCCTACATGATCTAACTCTGCTTACTTCCTCAGCCTTATCTACCACCCTTAATCTCTCTCCCTGAGCACTTTGGTCTTTTCTGAGCTTCTTGCACAAGCCAAATTCTTCCTCTAACTCAAGCTTCCATTCACACTATGTTTCTAGGTGGATCATTTTTAATCATCCTTCTCCCCAAGTCTTCATTCAGCAAATGCTACTTCCTCAAAGAAATCTTTTGAGGCCTCCCTGTTCTAAACAATCAGAATATCCTTTAGCCTATTAAAGCATCTAACATAGCCAGGAGTGGTGGTGTGCACCTGTAGTCCCAGCTACTCAGGAGGCTGAGCTGGGAGGATCATGTAAGCTCAGGAGTTTGAGGCTGCAGTGAACTACGACTGTGTCACTGCACTCCAGCCTGGGTGACAGAGCAAGACCCTTTCTCAAAAAAAAAAGCATCTAACAAAATTATAACTAAATATCTGTAGAATACCTGTAAAATGTTTAATGTCTGATTGCCCTGCTCATCAGTGAGTTTCATAATAACAGGAACCATGCAGAAATGGATTTTTTTATTTTATTGATTTTAAAAATGTTGGAACCCTTCACGAATTTTCATGTCATCCTCGTGCAGGGGCCATGCATTATCTTTTCCATATCATTTCAATTTTAGTATATGTGCTGCCAAAGCAAGCACAGAAATGGATCGTTTAAGAAAATAAATACTTTAGCATTTTACGTTAAATTTTAAGTTGTTTGTATTCCTAGCATATAAATTCCTTGTCCTTCTTAACCTATTTACATTTTATTCTCTCTCTCTCTCTCACACACACACACACACACACACACAGCCTTGTATGAATGGTTTTTTGCATAGAAATTGTGAAAATTAAGAACAATAGCCAGGTTTCACGTTCGGGTTGAAGCAGTGCCACAACAGGGACAACGGAAGGTTCATAGGAAGGCGTTCACTCGACAGAACTAGTTTAATAGATGCTAAAGTTTAGAGTTGGGAGTGACCATAAAAGGATAAGCCCCTATCCTTCAAAACTGAAGGGAATATTGGGTAAAGCGCTGAATTTTTCACTCTGTGGAAGGGAGTTTGAATTAGTTTTAACTAGAGATCTTAAGATGCAGGGAGATCCCAGCTGACATTTGTTACAATTTTAACTCGTCTGTTTACATGTCTGTCAATCTACTAGAAAGCGAACTCCTTAAGGACAAGTACTGTGTCATTCATCTTACGATCTCTAACTCGGCACTCTGGAGGCACTCGATAAATGTTTATTGAATTGATAAATATATAATTCACTCTGGAGAATTAGGGATTTGAAAAATCACCCCTCTTATAAGTCTGTAAATTTCTAAAGAAATTCTGCTTAGTATAAAGAAACAGATTGCAGCCAGGCAAGGTGGCTCGCATCTGTAATCCTAGCGTTCTGGGAGGCCTAGGTGGGAGGATCGCTTGAGCTCAGGCTTTCGAGACCAGCCTGAGCAAGAGTGAGACCCCCGTCTCTACTAAAAATAGAAAAATTAGCTGGGTGCCATGGCACAGGCCTGTAGTCCCAGCCACTGGAAAGGTTGAGGCAGGAGGATCGCTTGAGCTCAGGAGTTTGAGGTTGCAGGGAACTATGATGACGCCACTGCACTTTATCCAGGGTGGCAGAGTGAGACTCTTGTCTCAAAAAAAAGAAGAAACAGATTGCAAATGGTGGCATTTCAAGAATCAGATGTGATTGAGTGTAAATGTCTTGCTGGCTATTAAAATTATTCATGCAGACAATTCCATTCTCTGCCAATAAGCAAAGCCTGTTCTATTTATACATATGAAAACTGAGGGTAGGTGGAAAGAGTGTACGTTCTCTTTGTGCATTATTATCACTTCACTGACTCTATTGTGAATTTATTCAACTACCATTAAAGAATACAATACATCTCTTTACTATATTTGATTATGAGGGAAGCTGTCACACCTCCCACATTATTCACAGCTTGTCAAAAAGAAGAAACACAAAGAGCTTCATTGGTGCTGAAAAACTCTTATTATAGCATTTAAATATCAAATAGGTATTTTTAAAATAATAAGTTGTTTTTATCACTAAATAAATACAGTCATGCATTACTTAATGATGAAGATAAGTTCTGAGAAACTCGTTGTTAGGTGATTTTATTGTGCCAACATCATGGAGTGTACTTACACAAACCTAGATGGTATGGTCTACTGCACACCTTGGCTATATGGTGTAGCCTATTGCTACTAGGCTACAAACCTGTACAGTATGTTACTGTTTTGAACACTGTAGGCAACTGTAACACAATGGTATTTGTGTATCTAAATATATCTAAACACGGAAGAGGAACAGTAAAAATATAGTATAAAAGATACAAAACGGTACGCCTGTATACTGCACTAACTGTTAATGGGGCTTGCAAGACTGGAATTTTTCTGGGTAAGTCAGGTGAGTGAGTGATGAGTGAGTGTGAAGGCCTAGGATATTACTGTGCACTACTGTAGACTTTATAACACTGTATACCTAGACTACTCTAAATTTATAAAGAAATATTTTATTTCTTCAATAATAAATTAACCTTAGCTTACTGTAACATTCTTACTTTATAAACTTTAAATTTAACTTTTTGACTCCTTTGTAGTAACACCTAGCTTAAAATTCACATTGTACAGCTGTACAAAAATATTTTCTTTCTTTATATAGTAATGCTGTAAGCGTTTCTCTCTTTTTATCTTTTATTATTATTATTTTTTTTGAGATAGGGTCTTGCTCTGCTGCCCAGGCTAGAGTGCAGTGGCAGGATCATAGCTCACTGCAGCTTTGAACTCCTGGGCTCAAGTGATCCTCCTGCTTTGGCCTCTCAAAGTCCTAGGATTACAGGCATGAGCCACGGTACTCAGCCAAAATTTTTTGTTTACATTTAAAACTTTTTTGTTAAAAACTAAGACACAGTCCAGGCGTGGTGGCTCACGTCTGTAATCCTAGCACTCTGGGAGGCCAAGGTAGGCGTATTATTTGAGCTCAAGAGTTCGAGGCCAGCCTGAGCAAGAGGGAGACCCCGTCTCTACTAAAAAAAATAGAAAGAAATTATCTGGACAACTACAAATATATAGAAAAAATTAGCCGGATGTGGTGGCGCATGCCTGTAGTCCCAGCTATTTGGGAGGCTGAGGCAGGAGGATCGCTTGAGCCCAGGAGTTTGAGGTTGCTGTGAGCTAGGCTAACGCCACGGCACTCTAGCCCGGGCAACAGAGTGAGACTTTGTCTCAAAAAAAAAAAAAAATAACAAAAAAAACTAAGACACAAATAGACATATTAGCCTAGGCTTACATGGGATCAGGATCATCAGTATTATCAGTGTCTTCCACCTTCACATCCTGTCCCAGTGGAAAAGTCTTCAGGGGCAATAATATGCATGGAGCTGTCACCTCCTATGATAACAATGCCTTCTTTTGGAATACTTCCTCAGGAACCTGCCTCAGGCTATTTTTATAGTTAACTTTTCTTTTTATAAGTAGAAGGAGTACACTCTAAAATAAATATAAAAAGTATAGTATAGTAAATACATAAACCAGTAACATGGTTGTTTATTATTAAGTATTATGTACTGTACATGATTATATGTGCTATAGTTTTATATGACTTGCAGCACAGTAGGTTTGTTTACACCGGTATCACCATGAACACATGAGTAATGTGTTGTGCTATCATGTTAGGATGGCTAGAATATCACTATGTAGTAGAAATTTTTCAGTTGCATTATAATCCCATGGGACCACTGTTGCATATGCAATCTATTGTTGACCAAAACATTATCATGCTGCACATGACCATATAGCCTGGTGGATAGGTATCACTCACTAATCATCTATGTGATTTGATAAGAAGTCTAAGAAGGCTCTTAGTTGTCCACAATTACTCCCTTTTGCTCTCAATAATATCTATTATTTTACAGTTAGAGTGTCATTCCTTAAGGGTCTTCAGTTTCATACATGGCAGCCTGAGCGAATGCAGAAAAGAGACCCTCTTCTACAGGAATGGCTATATTAAACATAACAACAATAAATGATAACCATAGATGAGCTCACACACAAAAAAGGAAAATCTCCAGATGCCAGAAACAAAGAGGAAAGGAAGGCCAGAATGAAGAGTGTGAGCTGACTCTGGATTAACTTTGGGGTAGTGTTACTGGATCAGGAAACAGCAAATGACTTGGGTTTTAGTATCTATCCAGGGGTAAAAGTTGAAGGCTTGGACCCAAGGGAGTTGGAGGTAAAAAACTGCATAAAACCAGAATTCTCCAAGGGTTGAATTCCCAGGCTTGAAATTTGCATAGGATAGAAATCCAAATTTACACTAGCTGAAAAATGGCATAAATATTGATTGATAGTAGCCTTGCGATACTTCTGTGGATCTGGTGCAAGCAAACAAAAAGATTGTCCTGTGTTACATGGGATTCTCATAGAGAAAAAAAATCCCTTTCAAAGATGATCTCATAATATAGAAAATTACAAAACACAAGTAAGTGATTTACCATGAACAAAAGTCAGTAAACACGACAGCACCCCTAGGAATCTGAGATTATAGAAAGCATGTGTAAATATGATTGTTTAAAATAATTAAATATGTCTAAAATGATTAAAGAAGTCATTGGAACCATAAAGAACAAAACTCAATGAAAAATAGAATAGGCAGATCTGGAAAAGAATAAAATAGAACTCCTAAAATTAAAAATACAGTCATTGAAATGAAAATCTCAATGGTCAGGTTAAACAGCAGATCAGAAACAGATGAACAAAGAATTCAAGAGCTAGAAATAGTTCCGATAAGCTTATCCAGAATGAAGTAGACAAAGACTTGCAAAATGTAAGTAAGGAATATGGATATTAGAATGAGAAAGTACAACAAATTATAATAGGAATTCTACAAGGAGAGAAGGAGTACAAAGAAATTACAAAAAGAGAAAAGCTTGAAATTTTTGTGTAAGTTATGAATGATATGAATCTTTCGATTTAAGAAACACAAATCCCCTGCCAAATAAATAAATAGCTCACACCTAGCTACATTTTAGTGAAATGTCAGAATGCCTAACAAAGAGAAAAACTATAAACTGATAGAAAAATCTATTCCTTTAGCTCTTATTTCCTCCTTATTAGAGATTGAACTCCAAATATACTCTAGTTCAAATGAAGTGGAGTGGATATTATGGTTAAACGAGAAGGATTTTTGGATAAAAAATTCAAAATTTAAAAAGTATATAGGAATGAGGCGCAGTGACACTAACCTGTAATCCCAGCTACTCGAGAGGCTGAGTTGGGAGGATCACCTGAGCCTTGTAGTTTGAGATCAGCCTGGGCAACACAGCAAGACCCTGTCTCAAAAAAATAAATAAATTTTAAAAAATCATATAGGAACTAGGAAAAAAACCCTCAAAGTTTCTCTAATCTAATATTCTTGTGCCTTTAATCTGCAACTCAGCAGAAGTCTTGATATTCGATTACATTAGAATGAGTCATTCTAATAAAATTCAAATACTCCTAAAGATTATGTTTCTGGCAACAGAGATTCATCCACTTGCCAGTATATCCTCAGCGCTGATATGATGATATATATGTCATATACAGGGAAAATTAAGGAAGGCAAGGACATGACATTAACAACTTCTCATTTTTGTTCACTGCTAATGAGTGGATTATCAAGTAGTGGGCCAATAAGCACATCAAAGACATGAATATTTGATTGATAATTATCTCTGTCAATTCCTCCAGCTTGAGGAACTGCTCTCTTCAGAATGTTTTCCTCGAAGGGCCACTACATTTTCTGGGTCTTCCAAGAAGAGCAATTATAGTCCACTTCCTTGAGGGGTCTGATAGGACTTCAATATCTCCCTCAGGGTCTGGCTAAAAGGATAATGGGCTGTTTTCCTTTGGCAGGCTCCAGACCTCCAAGAGATAAAAATGCTTGGGAGTTGGACTGAGATGAGAAACTTAACCCCACTGTCTCCACTGATGAGCAGATTAGGTCCCCCAAAGAAACTGAAAGTCTTCCAATTTTCTCACCTGGAAGCATTTCAATATTGTTTTCTATTAAATTTCATGTAGAACAACAGGAAGAAACTTCATTTCTTTTGCTCCAATACTTTTTTTGACTTTTTCAGTTCAGATGTCTGCTTCTAGGGAGTTTGACATCACCTGGAACTGCGTCTTTGAAATCTTAAATCCAAGCATTCCTGTTCTTCGAGAGCCCTTATTCAGGCCAATGCTTTCATATTGTCTTTGTATTGTCCTTAGGATCTAAGTCCCTTGACCTCTCTACTTTCTATCAACTCTCTACTCCCTTCACTCAGACTTCAACCAACTTAGACTTTAACCACTCTTTTTCAAATATTCTTTACTCAATTATCTCTATTTAGAGAATTCAATGAGGTAAATGTAGGCAAAGCAGTGGCGGAGGGAAGTGCTCAATAAATGGTAGCTAACACCGCTACGGTCCCCACCGCTAACATAAATAACATTCTCTTGCTCCTTTGTCATTCTATTACACCAGCCTGTATGTCACACAATCCTGGGCTGCTAACCATTACAGGAGAAAATCACTAAATTGTGCAGCCTTAACTGCCAAGCAATTCTAATGTTTTTCTAATCAATTTTCTGTATTTTGAGACTACTCTAAGCCATCTCCAATTCCCTCAAATCTACCCACCGCTTCTCTCATAATTATTCTCTTGTTTCACAGGAAAAAATAGAAATCATCAGAAAAAAACTTCTACTTCTACCACCAAATCTACAAACGTTCCTGCATCTGCATCTTCCCTTCCCTGCCTTCTTCCTCTCAAGAGGGAAGCACAGTTTGGTTTACTGCTAAAGGCCAATGACTCCGCATTCTCTCTCATTCTTTGTCATCCTCGCCCATGTACCTTTAACCTCTCTCTCCATCGACTCCTTCTCACCAATATTTTAAAATATTTAAATATATTCCACCTTCATAAAGTCCTTCTTTTTATTCCAAGTATCCCCTTACATCTCCTCTGTTCTCTCCACCCAATTTTTTTTAAAAGGGTTGTTCATATTTGATGCCTCTATTTATTTACTTCCCATTTGTTGTCACTGTAATCAGATTTCCATTCCTACGTGCCACCCAAACTGTTCTTATCTGCTTTATTAATAAGCCCTTTATCCAATGAACACTTCGTCTCATTTGACCTATCAGCCACCTTTGGCAGAATTGCTCAATTCCTCCATTTGAAGCAGTTTGGTTTTGACAATACCCACGTTCCTCTAGAACTCCTCCTACCTCTCTGACTTGGTCTTGTGAATATTCTTTGTGGCCTAGCTCCCCTTTCTCTGTCCATTCTTTTTTTAATTTAATTTTTAAAATTTGATTAGCTATTTGATGGTGGTGGTAGTGGCAGCTGTTAGAGTAGGGAGGAGGTAAAAGATATATGTGTGTTAGCTCATGCCACTTAATGAATGTCTACATAAATTTCATATGTATTAATAAAGAACTAATTGGGTGTAACAACTTATTATGGCAGGGCTGATCGAGAATAGATTGAGAGACACACAGAGATTTTGGCAATACAGGTTTTATATGCCGGCCAGCAAGGCTCAGAGGGGAATTTGCTCTTCCCAAATTCTGAGCACCAAAGAGCATTGCAGTCTTTTATACACTCTGCTTAAGGAGGAGGGGCACAGCTACAACACAGATAACTTTAGTGAGGCAGGGTCCTAAGCTATTTTTACAGCCTGGTACATTAACTGCTACAAGTAATTTATGAGGGGAAAGGTCACAGGGCAGGAGAGGAGGAGGGGCACGGTCACAACAGGGTTAACTTTAGTGAGGCAGAGCCCTAGGCTACTTTTACAGCCTGGTACACTAATTGGTACAGGTGATTTATGAGGGCAAGGTCGCAGGTGAGGAGGTGGCCCAGGTAAGGATCGCAAGGAAAAAAAAAAGCCTGGTAGTGGAATTTTTAAGAATTCCACTTTAGTGGAATTTTCCAGTCTTCCACTTCAAACTCATCTGCTGAATCAACTAGCCCTGAAAAATATTTTAATGTTAAAATAAAAAAATTAAAAATTAAAAATTAAAAAAATACAGAATTGCAAAAACCCCAACCATATCAAATCATAAAAAAATATAAGTTAACATAAAACATAAGAAAATTACAGGATAGGTTAAGAACTTCTAGAAGTATAAATTATTGAAAAAATCATAAAGAGAAATACAGATGTTACTAGTATTAAAAATATCTTTGCTTTCTACAAAAGGGGCATACAGCATTAAAAGCAAATGCTCACTCATGTATATAATGTATATTAATAATCATGAAATCAGTAAGATTTGAACAGACAATTCACAGAAGAGGAAGTATGCATAGCTAATCATTAAAAGATCAAACTCTGTAAAAATTTAAAAAGTGAAATTAAAACAATGATTATTCAGACACAGACCACTAAATATTGATTGTATCACATACACATATCACGTTAGGATGTAAATTAGGCATATTTGATAGAAAGGACTTTTACAACAGTGATATAATGTCTTCCTTTAGGACAAGAAATAACTATCTAGGTTCTCATTGCTGGGGACCACCTACTAGCTGTAGGTCTAGGGAAAATAATGTTTCCAAGGCTCAGTTTCTTCATTTATAAAAGGAAAAGAATAATATCTACTTCATATGGTTACTGTGAAAATTAAATGGAAAATACATAAAAGGAGTTAACACATTTCCTGGCATGTAGTAATCACTAAATAACCAATGGCTAAATTATTGTTTATAGTTTATCATTTATTACTAAATGAGAGTTTTACTGGGCAGACAATAGAGAAATGTGCATTTGGGGTCTACTAATATCCCTATAATAGATTTGATATCTTCACCTTGGAACATCTCATTTTAATGATGATAATTACACTTAGAAAACATGCTCTTTATCTGCTTAGCTTTGGCCTTGAAAAAAACTAACATGCTCTATAACCAGGAACATGTCCATTCATTTGAAAGAAGCAGAAGAGTCTGAATTGGTATCACCATAACATGGTCAGGAGCCTGAATCTAGTCTCTGTGTCCACCCTTAAATACGGGGTTATCCTCAGACCCCTGTCAAGGGCCCTATTCTTTTCATACTGTATATCTCATTCCCTCCTGTCCACCGCTATGCTAATTCGCATTCCAGTGTAGATCACCCTCCTCATCCATATGTCAACACCCTTATCCATCCCATAGGCATTCTGCCTGCCAAGCCGTTCCTGCTGTGTTCCCTAGCTCAGTGGACTTCACTGTCTACCCAGTTTCCAAAGCCAGAAATCTGGCATCACCTGTTTCCTCCCTTTCACTCTTCACATTCCGTCAACTACCAGGCCAGGCTATTCTGCCAGTACAGCTCTCTAACAATTTCAATTCACACCCAGGTCACCATCATGTCATATCTTAAGGGGTCCTCCAGTTCCCAATCTTGTCTGTTCCAATCTCTTCTCCACACAAAGCCAAAGTAATTCCTCCAAAATGTAAGCTATATCATGCCATTCCTATGCTTCAAATCTTTCAGAAGTTTCTTGTCTTGAGGATAAAGCTCTAAATTCCCTAGCATTTCCTTCTCAGGCTCATTTCTCCACTCCCCTCTCTTGGGAGCAATCTTAAGCCATTCTAAACTTTTTGGATTCCTAGAATACATGCTTGCAGCCTCAGAGCCCTTCTCTCAGGTGAAATTTATGTTCTCCTTCCTTCTTTTTCTAACCTACTTTGCACTCAATCTTTACAGCTTAATTTAAGTATCACTTCTAGGAAACTACCAGACACCCCTTCAGTTTGAACTCCTCTTTAGAGTTCCCAAGGTTTCCTGTACTTACCTAGCAATTAGGAGCATTGTCTCGTAATTCACTAGTCTATCTCTCCTATCTCCGCTTGATTGTAAGTCCTTGGAGAAACTAAATGCTCTTAAACGTTCCATCGCAAGAGCCTAAACGTAGCGTCTTCCACACAAAACAGCTGTTCAATTAGTATTTACTGAATGGATAACTGGTCCTTTCTTTGGCATGACGGCGGTCAGAATACCAGAAAGATGGGGGCTTAAAGGGAACAGAATAAAAAATCAGTATGGAACAAATGGGATGGATACAGGGCATCAGGCTTTTCCATAACCTCTTGCAGCCTAGAAGGAAAGGGTTACTTGGCGAGGCGGACCAGGCTGCCTCTCTTGCCCGAGGCCACGGCGACTACGGATGGGCTCCAGAGGGCAGCCGCAGGGACGCGCGACCTCAGGCAAGGCAGGACAATAGCTTGGAATTCGGCCTCGTGCTACCGACCGGGCGGCCTCGCGCAGAGCGGGTGAAGCCCGGGGGCGGGGGCGCCAAGGCCGGCCCTGCGCTAGGAAGGTGCTGCCCCCTGGACTCCCGCTGTCGCGGCTACCGCCGCCTCCGCGTCGCGGCCCCGCCCCGGAAGTGACTTAGGCCGGTCCGGAACCTCGGGGCCTGGCGGCTGCAGCGTCACCAGCTGAGCCGGTGCGGGCCGGGCAGAGCGGCCGCTGCCGCCACCAACGAACCGGGGATCGCGCGGGGCCCAGCAGCGCGCCGGCTAGGGGAGGGGGGCCCAGCGGTCGGGCCGAGGGCGACGGGCCGCCGGCGGCCGGGGGGCGACGACGACGCGGAGGAGGCGGAGCCCGGAGAGGGGTGGGGGCCGGGGAGGGTTAGGGTGGGAGGGGGTCGGGGGGAGTCCCTGGGCTCATGGAGCCGGCCGAGCTGGCGGGAGGCGGCGATCCCCCGGAGCCGGGCGGGCGTCCCGGGCTGGGCCCGCCGGGCTTCGTCCCGCAGAAGGAGATCGTCTACAACAAGCTGCTGCCCTACGCGGAGCGGCTGGACGCCGAGTCCGACTTACAGCTGGCCCAGATCAAAAGCAACCTGGGCCGAGCCGTGCAGCTCCAAGAGCTGTGGCCCGGGGGCCTTTTCTGGACCAGGAAACTCTCCACGTAAGTGTGCCTGGGCCTGCGGGCCGGTCCGGGGCAGGGCTCTGTGGGAGGGCGTCGGGGCGGGGGCGGCTTTTCGTCGGGTCGGCTGGATCCTCAGCTCTGTCCTGGCTGCGGGATGTCCCCGTGCAGTGGTCCCAGGGTCTTGACAGAAGTCTGTGAGGCACTCATGCCTCGTCCTTGCCACTTCCCTGCGGGACCTCCCGGGTCTTTACCAGCCCTCTGCGTCCTCCTCAGCTGCTTCTCCCCTAGCGTTCGGGTTGTTGTCTTCGGATCTGCGGGGCCCTGGGGAGCGGAGGGCACCGGGCCCCGAGGGAGAGAGATGAGCCGTTCCCACAGGTCTTCCTTTGCGCCTGGGGGAGGCGGGGCAGAGAGGGTTCGTTTTTGGGAGAAGGAACTCATGACTTCTCTACTTCTCTCCGTGCTTCCTCCGGTTCTTTCTTCTGCTACGATCCCCGTTCCTTCACATCTCGTTCGGCGTTTAGTAACTTTCTGAATGGGAAAGGAGGCCGTAGGGAAGCTTCTGGGTTCTGCTTTTTTGGGACTGAGCGGGGGACGCTGCTCGGTCCTTGTGGATTTCTTTGAAAAGGTTGGTTTAAAGTCAGCCTTCAGCGTACTCTTGGGCTGTAGATTAGACGTTATTGTTGAGACTGTTTTAGAACCTGAAGAAAGTGTATGCTGCTCCTGTTGTGACATTTCTTTGGAGAGACCTTTACGATGCTAAGGAAACTAGGAAAGAGCGCTGTCCGGTTGTCCTGGGCGTTGTTAGTATCACTCTTGTGTTAATTTTTGAGTGGCTCAGATGAACATAGATTACCTACATCAGTTTCAGGAGCTCTGTCCTTTATAAACTAGCTGCAAACTATAGTATTACTGAAATTAGGGGGAAAAAACCCGAGTGAAAATACAGTCGGGGGGGAAGAGGTTAGACACGTTATTTGCTAGATGGGCATCCTCCCTGTTTCAGAAGAACTTGTTTAAAAAGAATTTTGCTGTAACTTGTTTGGTTAACTGTACATAAAGTCTGGTAACATTGTATGTTCTCGCATGTGGGTACGGATGGGTGAACACACAAGATGTAAGTTACTTATTCATTGTTTACTCAAATTTGCTGAGTGAACTGGGTGATGACTCAGGGTTTTGTAATGCAATAGTCTTGTCTATAGTTCCTCACAGGATGATTCTTCTCTGCCAGTTATTAGGGGCTTCTGACAAATTTCTCATCTCCTCTTGGGGTGGGTGATGGGACTAATTACTTTTTTCGTTAAAAAGAGGCAAAACTAAAGCACTTAATTTGTCTTCTTCAAAGAGTGACCATAAAATGTCAAGGTTAACAGCCCTCCTCTTGACTAAAGTAAGAAGTTTGTGGTGTTAACAGTCCTTAGGAGAATTGAGGGGGGAAGGAATACAACAGGGAGAAGAACCACTTTTAGTTAAAACAGAAGAATATTTTATAAATGAGTAAAATTAAAATGCTTTTTCAAGTAGCCTTCTAGGTTTTTGTGTTACTTGGGCACAGTAAAAATAAAGTTACTTTGTCTATTCCAGTAATTCCCCATTTTCATCACTAGGTTTAGACTGCCAGAGAATACCATTTTTGGGGACACAAATAACTTGTTTTAGATGTGCAATATACAAATATGCCATGGTGTGGAGGCATATCTGGTTTGGATTTATGAACCTAGAATCTGCCCAGGTGTAGTTAAGCATTGTTTTCTGGAATATTTATTAATCAGTTTTTGTAAATTAGCACCCAGAATTTTGTTATTGTTTTGGCTTATTACATAAAAGTAGTTCCTACCTAGAAAGGACTAAAAATACAGTGGAAAAAGTGCTTGATGTTTAGGTAGGATTGCTGTTAGATGGCTTAATACCCATGAACCCATAACCATTTTTATGTAAATTAACAGCAAGAAATGCTATCTGGTAGAACTTTATTTTGGAATGGTGGTTAAATACTGGAAAACAGCTCTTGGGATTGTACTGTGAAACATTTTGAACTTGGTGGGACATGTTGTGATCTTGGCTGTTTTTTTCTCCTAAGTCATGTTAAGGTGACCTGTTTATAGTAGTGCTTGTTGTTTTTTAAGCCTTGCGTGTTGCATAAGTGAACATCTAAATAATGCCAAAGTGTGTGACGCTAGCTGAGTAGTGATCATATTTAGTACTTCGTAAAAGAATGGAAGGTAGTAATGAAAATAAAATCTAGTTTCTCCCACTAGCTCTGTGGCTGTGGGAAAGTTAACCATGTGTTTCAGTATTCTTGTGAGTGAAATGAGGGAGTCAATCTAAGTAATTCCTGAGAACCATTTCCTACTCTGGTAATCTATGGTTGTTGTTGTTTTTCAATCCTGTAGAGCTTCACATAAACCAGTTTGTATCTTTCTATAGGAACAGTTGCGTAGTTTGTAAAGTACTGGAAACAGTTGCATGGGTCAGGTACATTCCTAAAGAAGATGAGAATGTAAATCCTATTCAGAGACACTGAACTGTAGCCCTGACCAGAAGTGTGCACCCCTAATCTGGGCATCACAGGTTTATTTGGGACCAAATTCTGATCTGAGAGATACTCAATCTCTACATTTGGCCCCCCTTTTGACTTTCTACTAGATTTTAGTAGTTTCAATCCATTCCTATACTTGCAGCTCTGTTTAGCATCTCTGAAGAAAGATTTATTTCTGTGTATTTTAAAAATTGGCTCTGTGATATAATACAGGCTGTCTTGTACAGTTTAAAATATTAGAACTGCCTGATCAAGAGAGATTGTGTGATGTAATATATCACAGGGCACTTTTTTTTTCCCTCCCCCAATCCCCACAGGGCACATTTTTAAGAAGGGAGGAAACAAATTAGAGAAAATAGAAACAAGTTAGTGATCTTTGGAAAATGACAGTAAAGACATCTGAGATCTCATGAACACTGTAAGTGATATATTGGCAGATAACTTATATCACCCATGTAGAGAATGAAGGAGTTGAAGAAAGGTAGTCTTAAAACTTGCTTTTACCCTCTTGTCCTTCTGGACCTTTCATGAGAGGCAGTGAGGGCTAGTTAAAACACCTCTGTTTTCTGTACCTGGCTTTGTCACCAACATACTCATCTTGGTTTTATTTACCCTCTTTTAGCTTTAGAATCCTCCTTTGGAAGGCAAGAGTTTTAGACTGTTAGTGATTTTTCAAACTCAAAATTTGGCAGTGGAGTGTTGTATAAAAACAAAATTCAAACACAAGGTTGGATTCCTCAGGCAGATTAAAAACCCTACTGATCCCCCCCCCCCCCCGTTTTAATACATTGACAATAGAACCCCTGAAACCCGCTCAGGGTTCTAAAACATACTGTTTGAAAAATCACTGGACTGATGGTCCTTCAGGGTCCTTTTTAAACTTTCCGGAGGAAGAGAAGGGAAGAAGATGGAGAATAAGTGAATGAGCTACTGTTTTCTACAAGCTTATCCCATCCATGATCATTTCTTTCTTTTATGTTTCTTTTTTAAACAGAATTTGGATTTTAGTAAATTACGTGGGTTTGGTGTAATATGAAGCAAATTTAGATCTCTTTTTTGTTATAGTGACATGTTGTATTCAGTATTATTTTATGATTAAATGACTGCGTATAATGCCGTGGAATCATTTCATTTGCTAAAGTGTGATTCCCTTTAAATGAAAGTGCAGTTGTTTAATTATTGTTAAGAACGTTATATAGCCTTCCTGGATAGATTATCCCAGTTGAAATCACATAATGTATTTAATTAGATTATATAACCACCAGAAACTTAAGTTTGGTCAAGGTAACAGTTATCAAATACACTAACCTCCTCTTGTGGAAAGTAGTAAGTGACCACAGGACCACACAAATTCATATCTCTGTGTTGGGGAAGAAAGTAGGAGAAGGTAACTGTTGCATCTCAGTTGTCTATTAACGTGAAATACTTAAAAGAGTATCTAATGTTTGAGTATTGAAATTGAAGTATGCAGTAGACATAAGTGTTTTTTATTTATTTATAAAAGAATCTTCAAAGTTTGACAAATTACTTTTCATCTGTGAGAACCAGATAGAGAAAGTGGTGAAAGAAGCTTGTCTTTGTTATTACGTGATTACACTTAAAATGGTTACCAAAATTTCTTTGTAATGAGAGAGTTGATTTTCCATAGTAAAAAAAGAAAACAGGTGATTTTGGGAAATGTGAATATTTTTTGACAAAGGTGTATAATAGCATAATAAGATATCCTTCATTTTTGAAAAAATTAATAAATTTTATTTCTTAGAGCAGTTTTAGATTCATAGCAAAATTGAATGGAAAGTAACAGAGTTCCCATATACCCTCTGTCTCCACATATGTATACACTCGATTTCTCTTGACACTGTGAAATGTACATGTTTTTCTTTCAAAAATACTTGAGGCCCTTACTGTTTTCCAGGGACCTCTAATTTTTTTCTTTAAACATTTTTTTATTATAGAGAATATCAAACATGCAAAAGAAGACAGAATATAACGAACCTCATCACCCATCTTCAAACTGTTAATCAGCTCATGGCCAATAATGTTCCTCCCATCTCCCCCCTTTCCTATTATTTTTGAAGCATATGACTTCGCTCAAATATTTCCAGTATGTATCTCTAAGGGGAAAGGAATTTTTTAAAAAAGCAATACCAATACCAGTATAAAACTTAAAAAATGTTAACAATCTATTATCACTTTGAGCAGCCTCATGAGGTTCTGCTTTGCAAAATTTGTGATTTCACTTCTGAGATTCTGCTCCACTTCCATTGTTTACTACAATCAGTCCTCATTAGTGAACATTTTCATATTATGACATTTTTCATTTCCACCTCTTAACTTTGGAGACTTAGACTCAATTGTGGGGTAACAAGTACTCTCTTGAGTTACCTCCATTTTAAACATGAAGACACTGAGGCTTATAGATTAATGCACAGTCATAGATTAATATATAGTACTAGTGGCAGAAATCACTCTTAGAATACATTTTTTTTGTGTACCTTATATGGATTGGGCACTATTTCTGGCATTTGGGATATATCAGTGAAAGATTTCTGCCCTTTGGAAGTTCTGGTGTGCTCTGTTAGTGTACACTTTTGTTTATTTAGGACAGACTGGGCAAGATAGTAGTTGCATCAAGAAATTTGGAGAAAGAAAATTTAAATTCCGAATCTATTACATTAAAAAAAAAAATCTCATTCTGACCAGTGCGTTTTATTTTTTTATTTGTTTTGAGACAGGGTCTTACTCTGTCACCCAGGCTGGAGTGCAGTGGCATGATCATAGCTCACTGCAGCTTCCAACTCCTGGGCTCAAGCGATCCTCCCACCTCAGCCTCCCAAGTAGCTGGGAATACAGGCACTTGCTAAAATACCTGACTCATTTTTTAAAAAATGTTTTGCAGAGACAGAGTCTTGCTATGTCCATATGGGATATGGAGATATGAAATATATCTTAGGTATGATTTTTGGTAGACCGTACAAACAAACTTGAGCAAACTTTTTAAAAAGGGACATACTTTTATTTAAGGATAGATGAAATTAAATAGGCAAAAGAACCCTGAGACCCCTCGTCCCAGGTGACAGATACTAGCTGAGTGCTTTATTTTATTTTATTTTTTATTTTATTTTTTATTTGTAGAGAAGGCCTTGCTGTGATTCTCAGACTGGTCTCAAACTCTCGGCCTCAAGCAGTCCTCTCCCCTTGGCCTCCCTAAGTGCTGGGATTATAGGCATGAGCCACCATGTCCAGCCTGACCCAGTGCGTTTTGTTTTGTTTTGTTTTGTTTTTTGAGACCATCTTACTCTGTCGCCCTGGGTAGAGTGTAGTGGTGTCATCACAGCTCATTGCAACCCCAAACTCCTGGACTCAAGCGATCCTCCTACCTCACTCAGCCTCCCATGTAGCTGGGACTACAGGGGAAAGTACATGATGGAAACTACACCACTACTCCCAGCTAATTTTTTTTCTATTTTTAGTAGAGATGGGGTCTTGCTCTTGCTCAGGCTGGTCTTGAATTCCTGAGCTCCAGCAGTCCTCCCTCCCTGGACTCCAGAGTGCTAGGATTACAGGCATGAGCCACTGGGCCTGGCCCTCAGTGCGTTTTAATACCTTGCATTGAGATGCTAAGAAAGGCAGTTAGAAAAAGTAATTGATGTTCTTCTGAGATATGAATGTCATTTAAAAACAGTTTTCCCAGGTTTCTTGCCGCAGTGTTGTAAAATAAAATTGTATTTGAAATACCTATTATTAGTCGAAGTGGAAGCAAATTTTTACTGTTTTTTGGGGGGGAAGCTTATTTATAAGTAAATAAATGTATAACTTATAAAACTGTTTTTCTCATGGTGGGAACTAGGAATTAACTTTCTAGGGAATCCCTCTACCCCCCTTTTTAAATGCAAAATTCAAGTCTATGTAGAAAATTAGATCAAAATCTCATTCTGTGTGAACAGCAAACAGAACCTGGTAAAAATCAACAAGCAATCAACAACAGCAACAAAAAAAAATTCGTGCATTGATTGAGACATCCACTGAAATGTTAAAAGGAGCCCATAATGTAAATATTACTATTAGAATCCTGAGATTTTCTACTTCTGTATTTGGTTTACACCTAGCATTTCTTTCCTTCTTTCTCTTGATCCCTTGTTCATGCTTTTGTATTTTTTTTTTTTTTTTTGAGACAGAGTCTCACTCTTTTGCCTGGGGCGAGTGCCGTGGCGTCAGCCTAGCTCACAGCAACCTCAAACTCCTGGGCTCAGGCAATCCTACTGCCTCAGCCTCCCAAGTAGCTGGGACTACAGGCATGCACCACCATGCCCGGCTAATTTTTTTTTCCTAGATATATTTTTAGCTGTCCAATTAATTTCTTTCTATTTTTTGGTAGAGATGGGGTCTCGCTCTTGCTCAGGCTGGTCTCGAACTCCTGAGCTCAGAATGATCCGCCCACCTCGGCCTCCCAGAGTGCTAGGATTACAGACATGAGCCACCGCGCCCGGCCCAACAACAGTCTTTGGCATGCTGAAGAATCTTTGAACTTGAAGATAGGTCCTTTGAAACTACCCAGAGAGAAAAAAATAAGAATGATAAAGAATAAAGAAAGCCTATTAGACTTACGGGACACCATTTAGCAAACAAGTATTTGCTTTTATGAGTGTTCCCAAAGGAGAAGAGAAAAAAAGAGGCATAGAAAACCTATTTAATGAAATAATAGCTGAAAACTTTACAAGTCTGGCGAGAGATACGGACATCCACATCCAGGAAACTCAAAAGTTTCCGAATAGATTCAACGCATAGAGATCCTCCTCAGGACAAATTATAGCACCAATGTCAAAAGGCAAAGAAGATTTGAAAACTACAAGAGAAAAGCATCAAGTCACATATTAGGAAATCCCCACTAGGCTAACAGCAGATTTCTCTGCTAAAACCTTACAGGCCCAGGAGAAAATGGGATGATATATTCAGAGTACTAAATGAGAAGAACTGCCATCCAAGCATACTGTACTCAAAAGTTATCCTTGAGAAATAAAGTAGAAATAAAATCTTTCCCGGATAAATATAAAACTGAGTGAATTCATCACCACTAGACCAGCCTTACAAGAAATTTTCAAGGAAGTCCTATGTCTGGAAACAAAAAGATGACAATCACTATCATGAAAACATGCAACACTATAAAACTCACAAGTGGAAGAGATACATAAAGGAGAAAGAAAAGAAACAAGCCTTATCACTACAGAAAACCACCAGACCACAATAATAAGAGAAAAAGAAAGGAACAAAGTGTACAAAACAACCAGAAAACAATTAACAAAATGACTGGAGTAAATCTTCACCTATCAAGAATAACCTTGAGGCCGGGTGCAGTGGCTTACACCTGTAATCCTAGCTCTCTGGGAGGCCGAGGCGGGCGGATCATTTGAGCTCAGGAGTTTGAAACCAGCCTGAGCAAGAGCGAGACCCCGTCTCTACTAAAAATAGAAAGAAATTAATTGGACAACTAAAAATATATAGGAAAAATTAGCCGGGTATGGTGGTGCATTCCTGTAGTCCCAGCTACTCGGGAGGCTGAGGCAGGAGGATCGCTTGAGCCCAGGAGTTTGAGGTTGCTATGAGCTAGGATGACGCCACGGCACTCTTGCCCGGGCAACAGAGTGAGAGACTGTCTCAAAAAAAAAAAAATAATAACCTTGAATGTAAGCAGATTAAATTCCTCAATTAAAAAATGTAGGCTGGGGGGGGCAAGAGCAACATACGTAACCTAAACATTTGTACCGCCATAATATGCTGGAAAAAAAAAAAAGAATTAAAAAAAAATGTAGGCTGGCTGAATGGATTAAAAACAACATATGCTACCTATAAGAAACTTGATCTGTAAAGACACATATAGACTGAAAGTTAAGGGATGCAAATAGATATTCCATGCAAACAGAAACGAAAAGCGAGCAGGAGTAGCTATACTTAATTATTAGATAAAATGGACTTTAAGTTAAAAACTAAAATGACACAAAAAAGATATTTGTATGATGATAAAGGGACCAGTTCAACTGGAGAATGTAACAGTTATATGTGCATCCAGCGCCAGAGCACCCAAATATATAAAGCAAATATTATTAAATCTAAAGGTAGAGATTGATGCCAGTACAATAATATTAATAGTTAGGAACCTCAACACCTCACTTTTAGTATTGGACAGGTCATCTACACAGAAAACACAGAAACATTGGTTTTAAGCTGCACTTTAGAACTAATGAACCTAACAGACATTTACAGAATATTTCATCCAACACTGCAGAATACACATTCTTTTCATTAGCTCATGGAACATTTTCCAGGATAGACCACATTTTAGACCACAAAACAATTCTCAACAAATTTAAGAGAATTAAAATCATGTCAAGTTATTTTTTCTGACCACAATGGAATAAAACTAGATATTAATAATGAACTTTTAAAATTGTACAAATACATGAAAATTAAACAACATGCACCTGAACAGCCAGTGGGTCAATTAAGAAGGAAATTGAAAATTTTCTAAAATAAATGTAAGTACAGCTTTTGAAGGAAGACACGCTCACAGATGCAGCAGAGGCATGTTGTGCCTGCTTCTGCTCCTGACTCACTGCTGTTCACTCTCACTGAGGAACAAGTTGGTCAGGAAGCTGCACCGCAGCCATGGCTTTTAAAGATACCGGAAAAACACCTGGGAAGCCAGAGGTGACGATTCACCGAATTAGAATTACCCTAACCAGCCACAACATAAAGTCCTTGGAGAAGGTGTGTGCTCACTTGATCGGAGGTGCACAGGAAAAGAACCTGAAAGTGAAAGGACCAGTTCAGATGCCTACCAAGACTTTGAGAATCACTACAAGAAAAACTCCTTGTCGGGAAGGTTCTAAGACTTGGGACCGCTTCCAGATGAGAATCCACAAGCGATTCATTGACTTGCATAGTCCTTCTGAGATTGTTAAACAGATTACTTCTATCAGTATTGAGCCAGGAGTTGAGATTGAAATCACCATTGCAGATGCTTAATTCAACTGTTTTAATAAACTGATTACCTGTTGTTAAAAAAAAAAAAAAAAACCATGTAAGTAGGAACACAACATACCAAAACCTGTGGGATACAGCAAAAGCAGTATGAAGAGAGAAGTTTATAGCAATAAATACTTACATTAAAAAATAATTATCAAATAAATGAATGATGCCTCTCAAGGCACTAGAAAAGCAAGTACAAACCAAACCCAAAATTAGTAGAAGGAAAGAAATAATAAAATTCAGAGCAGAAACAAGCAAAACTGTTTTTGTTTATTTTGTAATAAAATAAAGAAGATATCTTAAGAAGATAAACGAAATTGACAAACCACTGGCTAGACCAACCACACGCACAAAAAGACCCAAGTAAATAAAACCGGAAATGAAAAAGTAGACATAACAACTACAGAAATACAGAAGATTATTAGAGACTATTACAAACAAGTATACATCAGCAAATTAGAAAACCTAGCAGAAATGGATAGATTCTGGGACACATAAATCCTACCAAGATTGAAACAAGAAGAAATAGAAAACCTGAACCAATCAATAACAAGAATGAGATTCAGTCCATAATGAAAAATCTACCATTAAAGAAAAGCCCAGGGGACCTGAAGCTTCCACTGATAAATTCTACCAAACATTAAAGCACAATTAATACCAGTTCTGCTCAAACTCTTCGAGAAAATTGAAGAGAGGGGAATTCTTCCAAACTCATTCTACATGGCCAGCATTACACTGATACCAGAACCAAACAAGAGCACAGCAAAAAAGGAAAACTGTAGGCCAATATTCCCAACATACATAGATGCAAAATTCATCAACAAAATACTAGCAAACCAAACCCCAAAGCACATTAAAAAAGAACATTCACTTAGCTTGCATGTAGGGTTAAAAAAAAATCATTCATCATGATCAAGTGGGACTTATCCTGGGGATGCAAGGATGGTTCAACATAATGTATGTAAATAAACAAGATACATCAATCACACCAACAAAGTGAAGGACAAAAACTATGTGATCATCTCAGTAGACACAGGAAAAGCATTTGGTAAAATTCAGCATCCCTTCATGATAAAAATTCTCTACAAGTTAATTATAGAAGGAACATACCTCAACACAATGAAGGCCGTATGACAAACCCACAGCCCACATTATACTGAATGGACAAAAGTTGAAAGTTTTTTCTCTCTGATCTGGAATAAGACAAGGATGCCCACTCTTACCACTTTTATTCAACATAGTGCTGGAAGTCCTAACCAACGCATTATACATTTTATACATGTATCAAAATACCACACTGTACCCCATAAATATGTACAATTATGTGTCAATTAAAAATAATAAAAGCAAAAACAGTGGTATATCCCAACAATGGAATATTATTCATTCATAGAAAGGAATGAAATGCTGATACATGCTACATGGATTAACCTTAAAAACATTATGCTAAGTGAAATAAGCCAGACAGAAAAGGAAAATATATGATTGTACTTTTCTGAAATATCTAGAATAGACAAATTCATAGAGACATACAGTAGAATAGAGGTTATCAGGAGCTGGAGGGAGGAAGGTGGTGTTATTGTTAAATGATTAGAGTTTCTGTTTGGGGTAATATAAACGTTTTGGAAATAGTGGTTATGGTTAATTGTACACTTAAAAATAGAATGGTGAATTTTATGTCATGTTTTACCACAGTTTTTTAAAACTAGTAATGTAATATACCAAAAACTATTGAACTTTAAATAGGTGAATGTGTCATGTGTGAATCATATCTCAATAAAGCTGTTTTTAAAAATATGATGACTGAAAGGAAACATTCAGAGAAATACTAGAATATAAAGTTGAAGAAATCTCTCAGGAAGTAGAAGAGCAGCAAACAGAAATAAAGGAAGAAAATGATAACTGAAAGATCAGCCTAGGAGGCCCAGAATCCAAATAACTACAGGACATAATTCCACTAAACTGTATCATATAACAAAGATCCCCTTTCCTTCACTTACAACGTCTTCCTCCTTTTTTTTTTTTTTTTTTTTAAGACAGTGTCACATTCTATCACCCTGGTTAGAGTGCAGTGACGTCATCACAGCTCACTGCAATCTAAAACTCCTGGGCTCAAGCCATCCTTCTGTCTCAGACTCCCGAGTACTGGGACTACAGGTGCACCCATGACACCAGCCTAATTTTTTCTATTTTAATAGAGACGGGGTCTCACTCTTTCTCAGGCTGGTCTCAAACTCATGAGCTCAAGCTACATTCCCGCCTTGACCTCTCAGAGTGCTAGGATTATAGGAATGAGGTACCGCGCCTGGCCCAACAACCTTCTTATTTCTTTCTGAGTCTTCCACTTGACAAGTCTTTAATGTCCTTTTTTTTTTAACTAGCAGTCTATTTGAAGCAATACAGGCTTTTTCTATCGTGTTTCTCAGAATTCTTCCAGTCTCTGCTCACTGCCCAATTCCAAAGTCATTTCATATTTTTTGATTATTTGTTACAGTAACACCCCTATAACAGGTACCTAAATCTCATCAGCTCAAAAGTCCCAAATCTCATCATCTAAATCACTTTAACTTAAGTGTATGGGTGAGGCTCTGAATATGATCCATCCTGGGACACAGTTCTTTTCTCTGTGTGGACCTGGAAAACTTAGAAAACAATTTCTCTGCTCTTTAAAATACAATGAGACATGCATGGAATAATGGTTATAGATATTCCTGTTTAAAAAGGGAGAAGAAAGATAAAAGTGTCACCAATTCCAAGCAATTTTAAAATCCAACTGGACAGACTCCATTTGGTTTCTAGGCCTGGGAACAATCCTCTGCAGGTTGACACTGTCCTCTGAATCATCCTTTTTCAAGAAAGCACATATTTGCAATCGAGTAGTTTTATCAGTCAGTTCCCTGTCTCTAGAATTTTGGGTGTTAGACAGCCTTCTTTCATTTTGTACTCTCTCTGTCCCTTTCAGTCCACCTGACAGTGTTTCTGCTGGAATTATAATACCAGTGTTAGGGAATGGAGAAACAGACCTCTTGTATGTAGCCAAACAGTGAGGGACTTGAGTTGGTATAGCCTTTTGGAAATATATTTGGAATATGCATTTTAATAATGCATATAATAATAATAATGCTTTTAATAATAATACAGGGCTTATTTCTAGCTCTTCTATTTATGGGAAATTATCCTAAGTAAGTAATCAAAGATGTGGGCAAAGATTTGTCCTAAAAAAAAAAAAAAAAAAAAAAAGTAGGATATTTGCAAAGGGTTTATACTAGAACCATTAAAAAGTCTGATTTAACAAAAATAAAAGTCATATTGAAAAGCATTTAATCTTGGGAAATGCTCATGATATATTAAATATACATATATATTGTTTATATTGTGTGGTAAACATAGTCCATATTTTCTCAGTTCTAAGACTCCATTGTATCATATCCATGTAGTAACTGTTAGAAAACAAAACACATTCAGAAGCATTAAGATGGAGAGGAAGTACATCAGAAATTATCTCTAGAATTACATGATTTATAATTAACTTATTTGTTTATATATTTCTGTATTATCTAAAATGACCATATTCTATGCTTCCTTTGTTTACTTATCTATTTATTTAAATTAATGGCAGTTGGTTGTAATTCAAAAAGACAGTTTTGGGTAGAGGCTATTAGTAATGTGGAGGTCATACTATTTTTGCTGATTCTTGCCTTTGAATGTCATGAAAAGAATTAAATGTATTTGTGTGTTGTTTGAATCCTACATCTGACTCTAATATCCCTTTAGTGAGTATTTTTTTTTCTTTTTTTTTTTTTTTTTAACCTAAGAAGCTGAAAAGAGCGAAGATTCTTCTGGTACTGCAGGCCTCTCAGGCTTACATCGCACATACAGCCAGGACTGCAGCTTTAAGAACAGCATGTACCATGTTGGAGATTACGTCTATGTGGAACCTGCAGAGGCCAACCTACAACCACACATAGTCTGTATTGAGAGACTGTGGGAAGACTCAGCTGGTAAGTTTGCTTTAAATCAAAGGGCAGATTGGTAAGATGTGCGTATTTTACTCCTCCTTGCTCCTCAGGGAACAAAATTTTAACTCGGACATTTTATGCCTTCCAACAGCAACTGTTCAATATATGAATAAATATAATTAAACACCCACTCCATATGGAAAATATAGTATCTAGCATTATTGGACAGTGTCACAGTTGAGTTAAAAGAAATACAACTTCTTGAAGTTGAGATTTTTTCATTCAACTGATATTTATTAAAAACACACTTTGAGCCAAAATCCATATAGAATGACATAAATTCAGAAGAACAAAAGGCTCATGTTTTTCCCCTGGCAAAACCACTCCAGTAAAGATTACAAATGAAAAAGAAATTATTATAGGGAGGCATTTGCCTTGGCTTAGAATTTGTTTTCAAAAAGGTTTCCTAGAACAGTTGAGACACGGATACTGAATAGAAGTTAATGAAGCCAGGCTGGGCATGGTGGCTGATGTCTGTAATCCTAGTACTTTGGGAGGCCAAGGTGGAAAGATCGCATGAGGCCAAGAGTTTGAGGCCAGCCTGGACAGTAGGAAGACCCACTCGTACAAAAAGCAAAAAAAAAAAAAAAAAAAAAAATGAGGCAGATGTAGTGGTGTGTACCTGTAGTCCTAGCTACTCAGGAGGCTGAGGCAGGAGGATCACTTGAGCCCAGGAGTTTGAGGTTGCAGTGAGCTATGATGACGTTCAGTACACTGTAACCCAGGGAACATAGTGAAACCCTGTCTCAAACAAAACAAAAAAAACAGAAAAAGAAGTTAATGAAGCCAAAAGCAGGTAGAATTGCGAGCCAGGCAATCCAGTTTTTTTTAGCTGCCAATCATGTGAAATACTTCTGAATACCTTTGCCTAAGTGCTAAATAATGTCTTTCGATATGTCTGTATCCTTACTAAAGCACACAACTCTAGAGCAGAGTGGAACAGGTCTCATCACCTTCCTTCCTCATTCTCTATGTTATATCTTTTAATGTGAGGGAATAAGTAGCATGTTTTAGGCCTCCTTACACTTCATTATTTTGAAATATTATTTCTTCTAAGATATTAAGAAACTGTGGCCTAAAAAGCACAGTGCTAGGTTCAGACCATGGCAGAATGGCTTAATGGAATATTTCCTAATTTTGTAGGGAATGTGTGATTTCTGAGGCAGGCGAGGTAGCATGCATCTGTAGTCCCAGCTCCTTGGGAGTCTGAGGTGGGAGGATTGCTTGAGCCTAGGAGTTTGAGTCCAGCCCAGGCAACATAGCAAGACCGCATTCCATCTCTTAAAAAAAAAAGTAGAATATGTGATTTCTTTTAATGATGACTCACTTTCTCTGTTTCTCTCTTTTTGTCTTTCTCTCTGTCTTTGAGGTGAAAAATGGTTGTATGGCTGTTGGTTTTATCGACCAAATGAAACGTTCCACCTGGCCACACGAAAATTTCTAGAAAAAGAAGTTTTTAAGAGTGACTATTACAATAAAGTTCCTGTTAGTAAAATTCTAGGCAAATGTGTGGTCATGTTTGTCAAGGTAAGAAATTCATTAACCCCAAAAGTATCACTCATTCCCTGGGAATAAAATTTTAAAACACAAAAATCAATATTTACAAAATTAGGAACTCTCTTTTAAAGTGTTTGTTTTTTTGCCGGGCGCGGTGGCTCACGCCTGTAATCCTAGCACTCTGGGAGGCCGAGTTGGGCGGATTGTTTGAGCTCAGGAGTTCGAGACCAGCCTGAGCAAGAGCGAGACCCTGTCTCTTCTAAAAATAGAAAGAAATGATTTGGATAACTAAAAATATACAGAAAAAATTAGCCAGGCATGGTGGTGCATGCCTGTGGTCCTAGCTACTCGAGAGGCTGAGGCAGAAGGATCGCTTGAGCCCAAGAGTTTGAGGTTGCTGTGAGCTAGGCTGACGCCATGGCACTCACTCTAGCCAGGGCAACAGAGTGAGACTCTGTCTCAAAAAAATAAATAAATAAAGTGTTTGGTTTTTTAAGCTGTATCTATATAGCTACATGTAAAGATTTAGGAAGAAATTAACCTGAACGTGGTTGTGAAAGGCCATTTCCTGCCCACACTATTAAACTATATGCAGTTAGCTTAAGTTGCCAAGCTAATTGCTAGGGATGTTGTTTTCTGAAGGATAGTCATAAATTGTCAGTTTGGTTTTTAGGTAGTTAGGTGTGCTTTTCTGTATCTGTCTTATATACTGAGCCCTGTCCAAAGCTTTAAGGAGCAGTGTATTAATACGAAATATTAATATATTTGCAAAGAGAAGTGGTAAGCTAAATAGAACTATTCATGTTTATAAGTTAAAGGGTGTGTATTTAATAAGTCTACTCTGTAGCCAAGGAAATATACCTAGATCTCTAGCCACTTATCATTTATTGTTAACTGCCAGAAAGTCTAATCACTTTAGCTTTTGGTTGGTTGTTGGTTAGTATTTGCTTTTGTTTTTTTTGGTTGTGATTTTCATAAAATTCACCTAACTAGTTTTTTCCTTATGCCCCCCAGGAATACTTTAAATTATGCCCAGAAAACTTTCGCGATGAGGATGTTTTTGTTTGTGAATCACGGTATTCTGCCAAAACTAAATCTTTTAAGAAAATTAAACTGTGGACCATGCCCATCAGCTCAGTTAGGTTTGTCCCTCGAGATGTGCCCCTGCCTGTGGTCCGTGTGGCCTCTGTATTTGCAAATGCAGATAAAGGGGATGATGAGAAGAATACAGACAACTCAGAAGACAGTCGAGCTGAAGATAATTTTAATTTGGAAAAGGTATGTAGAGAGTAGCCACAAAGAAAAGAATTTTATGTCTCAAAATATCTATTCCAGAAAATAAATGAATAATTTATTCAGAATTAAAAAAACAACAATATAAAACCTTAGCCAATGAAAAAAGACAGAAACTGTAAAGGAAAGCAAGACATTAGTACTTAGAAAACAGTATAATGGAATTTAAAAGTAAGACAGGCGTGGTGGCTCATGTCTGTAATCCCAACACTTTGGGAGACTGGGGCAGAAGGATCACTTGAGGCTGGGAGTTCGAGACTAGGCTGGGCAATATAGTCTCTCTACCAAAAAAAAAATTTAAATATTAGGCATCATGTGTGCCTGTAGTCCTAGCTGCTTAGGAATCTGAGGCAGGAGAATCTTTTGAGCCCAGGAGTTTGAGGTTGCAGTGAGCTATGATTATGCCACTGTACTCTAGCCCGGGCAACAGAAGGAGACCCTGTCTCAAATCTAAGAGCTAATTCTTTGACAAATCCAAGGAGAAAAACTATCAGCTATCTTAATAAAGGAAAAAGAAGGGGTTAAACTCAGACATACAAAATGTGGAAGAAATCTAAAGACTGTACATTTTTGATAAATTTGAAAGCCTGAATAAAATGAATAATTTTCTAGGATATTATAAATTACTGAAATGGAATCAGGAAGAGATATAACATGTAAGTGGACAACAACATGAAAAAATGGAAAGAAGTGTCAAAAAGCTAATGCCAGAGAGTACTGAGATCAAATAGCTCCATAGGTGAATTCTTATAACCCTTTTTTTTTTATTTCAGCATATTATGGAGGTATAGATATTTAGGTCATGTATGTTGCCCTTGCCTCCCCTCCCCCCCAACTTATAACCCTTTAAGGGACCTATAATCGTAATGCTGTTTCAGGACATGGGGAACAAAGAAAACTTCCTGGTTCATTTCACAAAGCCAAAATAATCTTGATTCCACAAACTGACAAAATAAAAACATAAATGAGCTCATAAGTGAGCCCAGTCTCATTTATGAATATTAATGCAAAATTTACTTGGGAAAAATATTTTTATAAGTGAAATCAAATTTGTTCTGTAAGAACAACATGACTGGTAGGGCATGGTTGGCTCATGCCTGTAATCCTAGCACTCTGGGTAGCCAATGTGGGGGGATCCCTTGAGCTCAGGAGTTCAAGACCAGCCTGAGAAAGAGTGAGACCCCGTCTCTACTAAAAATAGAAAAAATCAGCTGGGCAACTAAAAATAGAAACAAAAAATTAGCCAGGCGTGGTAGGGAGTGCCTGTAGTCCCAGCTACTTGGGAGGCTGAGGCAGGAGGATCGCTTGAGCCCAGGAGTCTGAGGTTGCTTGTGAGCTAGGCTGACACCATGGCACTCACTCTAGTCTGAGCAACAGAGTGAGACTCTGTCTCAGAAAAATAAAAAAAGAACAACATGAGCAAGAATGTGGGGAATTCATTCTGGGAATGCAAGGATTGTTGAAAATTAGGAAAATCTTTACATTTTATTATATTAATAGATCACAGGAAAAATTTTAAGTTTTTAGATGGATATTTCCTCAGTGTGGTTTCTTAAAGTTATATTTGTATCTTGAGCCTAAAGGCTGTAAAACAAATTCCCTTTTAAAGTTATGTACTGGACAAAGTTATTTGTTGTACCACTGTTAGCTAATATTTTTCTGAAAGTAGCCAATGTAGTTAGAGAAACAAAAGCAGTGAAAATATTGACACTAAAGAAGCAAGATTACTTTTTGCAAATAATGGGGGGAAAGTAACTAAAATGCTTTAGGAAACAGAAAATTCAGCAAGTAGAAATTTCAAAATTCATCTACAAATCAATGGCTATCTTATATAAACCCAACAATAATTTATAAGACTTTTAAAAGTAAAGGGTTAAATACATTTTAGCAACTGCCGGAAAAATCTTATGGAAGAAAATATCCAAGTCACATTAGCAACAAAGTACATTAAGAAATGACCTTAACTGGGAATATATAGAACCTCTGAGGAGAAAAAGTCAGTCTACTGAAGGACATAGAAGACTTGAATAAATTGTTTTTGAAACTCGACAAAATTATTCTTGCATTTTTATTAAGAATTAATATGTACATTCACCAGAAAAGAAGGGAGAAATAAAGAATGTGGAAGAGAGCTTTGCCATGCCAGATATTATTACATTTTATAAAACTACATTTAAAAAACAAAGTGGAGGTACCAGCTCAGGACTAGTCAATGGAAGGGATAGGCTTTTCACAATTAAATCCAAGCATAAATGGTTAGTGAATATAAAGGCTGTATTTTAAACGAACAGGGAGAGAATGGAATCAAATGATACTAGAAAAACTGGTAGCCATTTGGAAAAAAAACACCTAGACTCTCCCTTGTTTCATATTCCAAAATAAGCAAGACAGAAACGTTAAAAAAAAAGAAACAGAATACTAGTTGCTAACATAAGGACATTCGTTATTAATATTTAATTGTTTTTCAATAATCTTGAAATGGGGCCGGGCGCGGTGGCTCACGCCTGTAATCCTAGCTCTCAGGGAGGCCGAGGCGGGTGGATTGTTTGAGCTCAGGAGTTCGAAACCAGCCTGAGCAAGAGCGAGACCCCGTCTCTACCAAAAATAGAAAGAAATTAATTGGAAAGCTAAAAATATATAGAAAAAATTAGCCGGGCATGGTGGCGCATGCCTGTAGTCCCAGCTACTCGAGAGGCTGAGGCAGAAGGATCGCTTGAGCCCAGGAGTCTGAGGTTGCTGTGAGCTAGGCTGACGCCACGGCACTCACTCTAGCCAGGACAACAGAGTGAGACTCTGTCTAAAAAAAAAAAAAAAAAAAAAAAGAAGAGCTCAAAGAAGGGATGCTGTTGAGGGGTAGAATGGCCAAAGAAAGTTTTATCAAGAGATGGTTACCTACCAAAACAATATGTAGGTTTGGGAGGGGAAGACAAGCACATCAGGCAGGGCTAAACAGGGACACGAGCAGGGAAACCAGGGCACATGGGGCATATGAGAAAGGCAGAAAAAGACGAGGCAGAGATCAGCTGGAGGTAGAACGTACAGCCCTCCACACACGACTCAAACAGGTTCCTTAGTCAGCACACTTTTTCTATCTGATGATTACAGGAGTACCATGAACATTAAGCACAAATTTCTATTTTACTAAGTATCTCGGGCCCTCATTTTGCTTGTTTGATGATATTTATTGCTAAAATATGATAAATCTTGGAGTTGATTTTGTTCTATTGCAGGGGTTAGGGGAAGTGGAGGGAAGATACCCATGTCAATGATATAGCCTCAGTCTTTTATTTTTTTTTTTATGTTGTCCAGGCTAGAGTACAGTGGTACAATCATAGCTCACTGCAGCCTCAAACTCCTAGGCTCAAGCGATCCTCCCATCTCAGCCTCCTGAGTAGCTGGGACTACAGGTACATGCCACTGTGCCCTGTTTTAAATAGAGGGAGAGAAATAAAAGTAGCAGAAGCTGAAATTGGTTCACAACAGCTTCCTAAGCCTTTCTGCCTCTTGCTTCTCACCCTCAAACAAGAAAATCCTGCTGTTGTTAACAATCAATCACTGCAAAAATATTTATTGCCTTCATGTATCAGCATTCACTGTCATCTCCAGTGAGTACCGGGGGTCTCTGAAACTCACCATTGACAGTGGACTCTCACCAATGGTTAATGGGCTCTTGCTGGATCTGCAATTTGAACTTCATCAAATACAAATACGAAGCAGCCTTGTTTGTTTTTGTACCAAAATGCTAGGTTCGTTTTTCCTATCCTGGGAACAGTTCAACCCCAACCAATCTGGCAAGTAGCCAAGAATTACATGAAAATCAGCAAGCTCATGGCTGTTCCCAGACACATTTCATGCCTCCTTAGAATTGCCCTCTAAACCAAAGATAGGAATAAGAACAAAAGGAGGGACATGTCCATGGGTCACATCAACTACCTGATACACACCCAGATGTAACTTGGAAAGAGAATTCCATTAGGAAAATTAGGCTTCAAGGTCTCCACCAAATCTGAATTCATCTTTCACTTTTATTTTAAACTGTGTGCAAGATAAACAGAGATGTAGTCCACTTTAAGTGAGAATGCAGGTGCAAAGGGCTAACAGCTAGGTCATTTTATTATAGGCATCTTGACTCTTGAGTCTCTGGATGCAGCTCTGGGTACAAGGTCATTAGAGCTGTCATTCTCACTGTCTAGAGAGAGACCATCTTGGTTGTGCTTTTATAGGAAAATCTACTGACTTCTTGTATGTGGCTCATAAACTTAGCAAAGACAATTCACAGTTTATGTTTTAGTTGTTTATTCTCAGGCCAGCTCCTCTTATGAAGTATCAGCAACTTGGGAACAAGATATGAAACTTTCACTTTTGTGTCCCTCATAGTACCAAGCAATGTCTTGCATAAGGCAGGCCCTCAAGAAAAGATTCTCTTTTTTTTTTTTTTTTTTAGACAAAGTCTCACTCTGTTGCCCGGGCTAGAGTGAGTGCCGTGGCGTCATCCTAGCTCACAGCAACCTCAAACTCCTGGGCTCAAACGATCCTCCTGCCTCAGCCTCCCGAGGAGTTGGGACTACAGGAATGCACCACCATGCTCGACTGATTTTTTCTACATATTTTTAGTTGTCCGATTAATTTCTTTCTAATTTTAGTAGAGACGGGGTCTCACTCTTGCTCAGGCTGGTTTTGAACTCCTGAGCTCAAACAATCCACCTGCCTTGGTCTCCCAGAGAGCTTGTCTATCTTCTTTTGAAAAACTTCTGTTCATGTCTTTTGCCCACTTTTTAATGGGGTTGTTCATTATTTTCTTGCTGATTTGTTTGAGTTCTTTGTATTCTGGATATTAGCCCTTTGTCAGATGTATAGTTCGTCAATATTTTCTCTCAATCTGTAGGTTGTCCATTTACTCTGTTGATTATTTCCTTTGCTGTGTAGAAGCGTTTTAATTTAGTTAAGCCCCATCTATTTACTTTTGTTGTTGCTGTATTTGCCTTTGGGTCTTAGTCATAAATTCTTTGCCAGGCCAATGTCTAAAAGAGTTTTTCCTATGTTTTCTTCTAGAATTTTTGTGGTTTCATGCCTTACCTTTATGCCTTTTATCCATTGTGCATTACTTTTTGTATATGGCAAGAGATAAAGGTCCTGTTTCATTCTTCTGCATGTGGCTATCCAGTTTTCCCAGCACCATTTATTGAATAGGGCTTCCTTTCCCCAGTATATGCTGTTGTCTGCTTCATTGAAGACCAGTTGGTTGTAGGTAGATGGTTTTATTTCTGAGTTCTCTATTCTGTTCCATTGGTCTATGTCTCTACTTTTATACCAGTACCATACTGTTTTGGTTACTATAGCCTTGTAGTATAATTAGAAGTTTGGTAATGTAACGCCTCCAGATTTGTTCTTTTTGCTTAAGATTGTAAAAGCTTCTTAAGAATTGGTCATAGCCATGTTCCTTTTTTATGCAAAAGTATTCAAAATTTTTTTAAATGATTAGATTTCTCTATATAGCTGTCACTTCGATTCTTTATTGACTATATTATTAGTAGTTTGACTATATTAAATTTTGACTTTATTGACTATATTAATATAGCTTTTAGCTGTGAAATGAGCTTAATAAGTTTTATTTATGGGATGTAGAACATGAGGGCACATTCTAGCGATGGTTTATGTCATTCATGATGATTAAGCTTTCATTAAGAAATGGCTTAGTTTGGGGATTCAGAACCACATGCATTCAAACATTGCACAGGGCTTGGTCTCATAGTTATTTCAGGAGAGTTCTGGGGTTCATCTGTAGTACCTGCCTCCAAAAAATCAGAGATACCACGTCTTTTTAACAGGCATGGTTCATGTTCAGTCTAACAGTTCCTCTTAAAAATTGAGCTGCATTGACAGGGCTGATGCTGATAATACAGGCACTTCTTTAGGTTTATAATGTAAAAGAATGCAAAGAAAATTTATGTATGTTTTTCCTCACTAAAATCTATGAATCTCTTCTGATATTGTGACAATTTCTACCAAACAGTGAAGCAGTTATTCCAGATGAATGTTTCCAGTGGTCTGAGAAGTTTGGCATCGGGGAGTAAGTGGCAGCCTGGCTCAGTATGAAAGTCCAGTTTGTGTCTGAATAGCTTCTTCTCTGTGTACAAACGAGCAATGTTCTTGCATCTCCCCTGTAGCCTCAAGCCTAGTGTGCTCAGATACCTTGTTACATTGGAGAGTAAAATACAGCTTTGAAAACCAATTTGGGTTTCTCTAAGCCTTTAAATTATAAAAAGTCCTTGATCTGAAGAAGGTCAGTGAATCTACTCGGCAACGACCTAACCACTGACAACACTGAAATCAACACAATCTCCACACACTGCTGCAGCTTCTTCCAAATACCCCACTAGTTCTAGTAAAGGGAATGACTTCTGTGGGAAATTCACAATTACATATGAAGCAATGACAGTGAACAATAGACATTTAAATAGTCAACAATTAGAGGTCAAGTTCTAATTCAAATAACACATAACAATAATAATAATCATGACAAGGATGAAGAAGATCATGATAATGGAATGCTACAAGCTATCCACAAAATAGAACAAATTTCAAGGGCTTTTTGGTGCCCAAAGAAAGTAACAGTTATTTGAAATAAACATAATCTGAAATGTCCTCAAATTACTTATGATAAATTACACTAAAGAGAAGACCCAATTCTTTATCTTCCTGAGCACATTTCTAAACTATATTTCCTAGCTCTCTTGCTTCTAGGTAGGCATGTGACTACTACTTGCTAAGGAATGTGAGCAAAAGTGATATAGCTCATTTCCAACGTTGACTCTGCCAAGATTCTCCATGTTCTCTCTTCTTTCACCTGCTGGCTGGGTGCAAAGGATGCAGTGGAAGATTCCAAGACTCTGGGAGACAGCAAAGCCACACAGTGGAAGAAGCCTGGGTCCCTGAATGACTGTGTGGCTGAGATCCCCCTTACCTACCTGCGTTGGACTGTCAGGTGAGCAAGAAATAAACTTTTATTCTGTTAAGCCACTCAAATTTTAGCATCACTTGTTACAGAGTTAGTTGGCCCTGATGAATACATACACTATGTAAAAAAGCCAAACTTACAACAAAAATCTGAGGATTAATTTGATTCAACCAAATTTAGGGAAAGAGGCAACCGTTAGATAGCTACAACTGCATTTAGTATGAAGCTGCAACATAATGCAAAAAACACTCTTAGCTTAGCTTTTCCCAAGCTGGTCCTTCTCAAAAACAGATCACAGCAGGATTGTGAATAAAAGTTCTGTGCCCAAATTAGTTTGAGAAATGCTATTAAACAAAGTTAAATAGGTTTCTTTGTTTTAGGTCATCTCAGAGCTGTCAATATACTAACGCTCATTGTGAATCTATATAAAGAAATTAAAGAATGTAGCGTTTCCAAATTCGTTTAGTTAATAAATAATTTAGCCAATAAATTTAAGATTCACTTCTCCTTCCCACCATGGCAACAGCCATTGCTACCTCCCAGAGCAATGTTCTGTGGAATATATTCTGGGAAATTTTGTTTTAGTTTCATTTATATCATATGGTGAATTACTCAGCACCAAACAGTTCTAGGTATCCCAAAGCAAATATTGTTCTCTTATTAAGGGAAGGTTTTTCCTGTAAAAAAGATTAACATATACTAATACCATCAGAACCACCCAAGAGTTTTCACTGCTGAAGTGAACCAAGTTCTCTAAGAAAAAATGTATTTTACTTAAAATGTGAATGAAATGAAGGCAGATGTGAATGGTCAGCTTCTGTTTTTTAATTTGTAATCCAATTTGCTGTCCGTGGAGCCTATCTTATTTAATGTTGGAATACACTTTTACGTTTTAAGGCAAAGACACTGAGTCTATGAAACCGAGCAATGTTAAATGTGAAATGGGTATGGGAATATAGCCCATTGCACAGTATCTCATTTGTTTTTTTCTCTCCTATATTCATGCTTAAGGCATAATGTTTTAAAACAATGTTTAAAGCAATCAAAAGTAATCCCAGCTAACCTCAATGGATTTTTCTAACAGAAATAAAGATACTCCAGTAAATTAGGGTTGTACTCTACTTTTTTTTTTTTTAAAAAACTCACATACTGTTTGCATGCGTTACATACATAAATTTATAATATAAATAAATTTTTTCTGCTGTGGCTTGCTAGGCTATATCACCTTTGTATTATATGTATACACTTTATTTCAATCATGAATCTATGATGGATGATTTTCCACATTTCTCAAAGACTTCAGGCAACTGAAAAAGGATTGTTATGATGGATATTTGGGAATTCAAGTAAAGTAAAAATATATGTTAAATATTCAATTTACAAAAAAACTAGAATAATAAAAGATAGACTTACATCTAGTAGTGTATGAAGATGCTGATCCTGGAAAACACTGTGTAGAAAATCTAGGTCCTTTTCACTGCAGTCTGTAAGTGCGTGAATCTCTTCCAGGCTGTCCAGCACTTGGGAGACCGCTCCTAAGGGGGACAAACAGAAAAGAAACAGCCAGTACAGAAAGTCAATGTCAAACTAAACTTAGTAACCTAAATCTTACACTTAAGAACAATGAACATCAGAACATCAAAGGCTAACGTCTTTACTGAAGGACAGACTTAAATGAGTTTCATATCGTTTAAGGACAGAATATTTTCAGTGAGTTTATGTTCTTAACAATGTATTTGTGTGTTCTTCATTTTTCAAAGTAAACTGAAGCTTATCTTATTTGAATTAACGAAATTCATCAACCATAAGTGAACTATTAGAAGATCTGGGTGCAGCAAAGTTTTACGTTAGGAAGAGAGTATGGGTTTCATGACCCTGAGATGTTTTGAAATATTATAGAAACAAGCGTGGCCTTTTACCCAGGTGTATTCATTCCATCAAGAACTGGAGGTAAAGCCAGCAGTAGATATGAAGGACAAACCTTTAACTGTGAGCTCCTGCTGCTTAAAATAGGCTTCTTAGGATTTTTAAGGCTCAAACTTCAGTTAACAAAAATCCCAGTCCATTCCTTTTTCTTTTCTTTACATACAAAGTCAAGAGAACCAAAGTCATTCTCATTCTGTTAGGCTCTTCTTGTTCAAAACACAAAGACAAAGGGTAGGTATACTGACTGATACTTCCAAATACCACATTAAATTTCAACACAAATAAACTTTGTAGGGCAAAGCAAATGGAAGTGCCATCACTTTCGTTAAATTTCCTCTTACAACCAGGAACCCAGGCAAGTGTCAGCAGGAAAAGATATGTATTGAGGAGTAACAAAGTCATTTATACAGACTTAAAGAAATGGTCAGCCTATTTTACTCTGCAAACAATATGCACGTATACACTCCACAGAAAAAGAACCCTGAGAGGCCAGGCTTCAGAACATTAGTATATACCAGAGAAACTTTTAAGAACAAATGCCTCATTGCACATTTAAGTCTTCGGATCAGTGGTTCTCAACCAGGGGCGATTTTACTCCCTGGGGTACATTTCTTAATGTCTGGAGATATTTTCGGTTGTCACAACTGTAGGGGGAGGGCAGCTATTGGCATCTAGTGGGTAGAGGCCAGAGATGTTGCTAAATATCCTACAGGACAGCCCCCACAGCAAAGAATTTTCTGGCACAAATATCAGTAGTGCTGAGGTTGAGAAACCTTATTTTTGACAAAGATAAAGATCTTTCTGTTCTGGAACTCTATGCTGTTTCTAATTCTTCTTGTCTTAGACCTCATCCATTCTCATGCACTTATTGGCAAGAATGTAAATCAGTACCACTTTTCCAGAAAGCAATCTGATAACATATCAAAGAGCCTTAAAAATGCTCCTGCATTTCAATTTAGTAATTCCATTTACAAAAGTCCACCTTAAGGAAAAAATAGAAGATTTATGTATAAGGATATTTAGCATATAAAATGGAAAATAAATCTAAAAGGATGATTACATACATCCTAGGACATCCATACAATGGAATATGCAGCCAAATGAAAATTGTTTTTGAAGAAGGTTAAAGACATAGGGAAATCTTCATGATACAGAATTCAAGAAAGCAGAATGGAAAACCGCATAAACTGTGTATTTCCAATTATGATAAAAACAAAACAAAACATATACACAAACTCAGCAAAAAAGACAGAATGAAATACACCAAAATAATAGTAGTTATCTTTATTGTCCTATTTATATTTCATTCTGTTCTTATCCTCGTGTTCCAAGTTTTTTTTACAATAGCAAAAAAAAAAAGTTGCTATATAAGCTACTGATTTTTGGAGCACTGTTTAGTTACATTAAAGTTTTGGGTCTTAAGCCACATATTGTGTTGTTGTTCATGTGGAATTACTGTGGCTATTTTTTAATTTGACTTTTAATTTTGAGATAAGTGTAGATTCACATGCAGTTGTAAAAAACAAAAAACAAAGATCTCATGTACTCTTTAGCCACTTTCCTCCAATAGTATAATAACATCTTGCAAAACTGTAGTACAATATCACAATCTGGACATTGACATTCATACAGTAAAGCTGTAGAACATTCCATTACAACAAGGATCCCTCATGTTGCCTTTTTATAGCCACATTCATTTCCCTCCTACCCTATCTCCTCCTAATTCCTGGCAACTACTAATCTGTTCTCCATTTCTATAATTTTGTCATTTTAAGGATGCTATGGAAATAATATAGTTTGTAACCTTTTGGGATTGGCTTTTTTTACCTAGCATAATTCTCTGGTGATTCATCCAGGTTGCTGCATGTATTAATAGTTTGTTCCTTTTTATTACTGGGTAGTATTCCATGGTATGGATGTGCCACAGTTTGACCATCTGCTGAAGGAACTATGGGTAATTATTAATTTTGAATAATTATGCCTGTCAGATTATTGGAATTCTTTCACTGAAAACATTAAGTGGATATTAAGTGGGATAAAATAGACACAAGGCAGAAATCAGTCCTCATCTTCCATGCTATTCTTGAAGAGGTATTACCTAATCCACTTCCTTCTACCTGTTCTTCTCAGGATTTTTTAATTTGTTCAGAGCAGTCAAAAAAAAATCTGGAGATTAGTTCAAAGCTAACTCTCTCTTCATTCCCTTTTGAAAGCCTCGGAAAGCAAGAGATGATGTGAAGAAATTAGTCTCAGATGTCCCACTGAACCCCTGATCCCAGCACATCATCAAAAGCAGAATTAAATGATGCCAAGTTTATCAAATTACTAAAGCCAGTTCTAAACTTCTGGACTTATGAAACTGCAATAATAAAAATACAAATGAATTGCTTTTCAGTACATTAAAAAAAGTCAACAGATATCACAGAAACCTAATTATCATTTTTGCTCAATTATCTTACTGAAATCTTATTGAGTTTTATTGTCCTTATCCAGCATTACTTATGCTGATATATAATCTATGTAGCAGTTTATTAATAATACAAGATTAAAATAAAAACAACCTTGTATTGAGTGAATACTAAGGTGGCCAGTATAATGATTGGGAAGCAATTTTGGCAAGACCAGACCAGGGATACATCGTTTGTTGGTCTGTGAACTCTCCAAGTGTTCCACGCCATTCCTGTACCACCAGCACACTCCATGGGTTACTTATGTATGCACTTATTTACCTTTTTTTATGAGCTGTAAGGGCCTCATGGCAGGTGTATATTTTCATTTTTAAACATCTACAAAGTATGCACTGAATTAATTACTTAAGGAAAGATAATACTATCAGCAGCTCCCAATTCTTGAGTGTTTAATGCAGTTATATTATCCTACCTTTCTAGATAGGGAACTGAGGTTCAGAGAGGTCAAGGAAGGTCATGGCTAGTAAGAGGTAGAGACAGGACTCAATCCTGGTTTTGTCTGGCTCCAAAGTCTATGCTCTGCCTAGTTTAGTACACTAATTGGCTGTGTTAGGAAACATATAGGGAAACTTCGATAAGAAGCTGTGTGGTTTATGCATGAATATGGAGGTTGGAAAAGAACTTCAGCAATGCACTATTGGGTCAGACAATAACAAAATCTTTATTAAAATGTTTCTGTTTTTCACCAGGTACTAGGCAGGAGTGTCAGAGAAAACAGAGATATGATCCCTGGAGCTGAGGAAGGGGATCTCAGGCTAGGTGTGAAGTAGGTATACTATACCCTGAAGTAAACAATATAGAAGTAAAAACAAAGTGGCACACTGACTGCCTAGGGAGGAGTTGGGGCAGCCTCAAAGAGGAGGTGGATGAGCAGGAATTCACTGCCTCCACGCGGGGTCGACTCTGTGTTGACAGGCCCAGTGGATGCTTTGCTGGAAAGCACAAAGGCATCTGCTAGTGGGCATTTCCGGTAGGCAAGACACATAATGTCAACAGGTCTATTAAACCTTGGATCTGTCACCTCTTCTGAACTAATTTATAGTCTTGTACCCAAATGTGATTAACTTGGTGGGTTCTCAATCATGAAAAGAAGAATATCCCTAGTTATACTCAAGTTGCCTATTTCAAGCTCTGAAAAGTGCCCCTAATTTTAAAGTTTCTATAATTAGGTAGGAAAATTATAGTTCTCATTCCATTTCTCCTTCATCTTTTCACATTGAATAAACACATATTTTTGGCCTAACCTCAAAATATTTCTTTACCCTTGATCATTTTAACATCTCTTTTAACACTTGTTTTAGTTTCATTATTTCTTTCTTTGGGTATGATCAGGAGAACCACAAAACACATTCTTGGTCTGACAGGTGTGTATAATTGATATCTACAGTTCACTATCAAGCCCATCTAAAAGTCCCATGGATTTTCAATTCATTGTAAGATATAAGTGGACATAAAGACATTTCTGGGGGTTTTCCATTGCTATTTATTTCAGATTTTAAACACTGAGGTAGTAGTGATAATTAATACAATTCAATACACACACACACACACATACACACACTAAGCTGTTACTAGTATTCATTTTGTAGATCAATACTGTCATATATAAGAGAACTATTTACTTTTCTGAAAGACTACAAAGGATGTTTTTCCTACAAAACCTCTGAATAAACTTGTAACTACCTTGAAAAAAACAATCACTAAACAGTACACGAGTTCACCTCAGAGGGCAGTTTATTTAATGGCAGGACTGCAGGCATCCTATTCTGTCCTGGGCTGCACTTTGCAGAGTGTTTTGTACAAAAGGCACTTCCTAAAAAGATACTTGATGAAAATGATTTTTTTCTGAGCGAAGTTGAAGAATTGAAAATAAAGTCGTAGAATGAAAGACTTAACCACAAAACCAATTTATAACACTGTTTCCTTAAAGTCATAATGAAAATTATTTTAATACCGATATTTTTATGACAGTTTATAATTTCCACAGTGCTTTTATACTTACTACCGTATGTGATTCCGCAATAACCCTGTCCTGAAGGCAAGTGTTTTTATATTTGAAAAATCAGAGACTCAGTAGGGCCAAATGACTTGTCTAAGGGCCACAGGCAGTGAACAGAAGAGCTAATCCTAGAACCCTGGTCTCTGACTCCTAGTCCAGTGCTCTTTCCATTATAGACTGTCCACATCCTCCACCATGTTTTACCCTCAGCAATGCACCAGAATAATGTGCATTTGGTAACGAGCTGATGTCTATTCTCTTTAATGTCAATTTTACTTACCATATAAGGCTTTTTCTAGCCCTTGGTGTAAACTTTCACGCTGATGAATTTATTAGAAGTAATCATACTCTGCCTTCAGAATAGTATTTTACTTGTATAATTCATTTGGTAATCAAGTTTGTATCTAAAAATCTAGTTTATAATCATATATTTTAACTTTGAACACTTCTACTTTTTCAAAGAATCTCACTGGTACAAGTTTTTCAAAAGTTTTCTGCTACTATTATGAAATAATAGTCAAAAAAGCATAAATATGTCAACTGTTTTAAAAATATTTTCTAAGCCTATTTCTTTAAAGAGGAATATGCTTTTAAGGTCAATAAAAGCTTTGAGTCTAGAACAATTTCCTTACAAGAGTGGAAAAGTCTCATAAAAAAGCTGACTGAATAAAAATAACCCACAAGGAGGACAGAAAAATAAACAGTAGAATGTTTAAGCTAAAAAGTTCTCAGTGTCAAAGTAGGCTGAGTCTGTCTTAAAACTTTTTCCTTCTACATTTTACTATGAAAAATTTCAAACATATAGAAAGTTTGAAAGAATTGTATCCATTACCTAGATCCTACACTTGTGAACAGTTTGCTGTATTTGCCTTATCACATGTTTCTCCATTTATCTCTCTATCCCCAATTCTACTTATTTTTCATTGATTTCAAAGTAAGTGGCAGAGTGGCCAACTTTAATACACTTTACTCTTAAACACTTCAGCAAAGACTGAAATACTTCTTTCTCTCTCTCAGGTAAAATTTACATAGAGTGAAATACACAAATCTTAAGTGTACCATTTAATGAGTTTTGATAAACCCATGTTTTGTCTGTAGTTATTTCAATAAAGATTTGTGTATTTCTTAAATTATATGCACAGCTACGAAACCCAGTTTCACTGAGCAAATCCAGCATCTGAATGTAGTCTAGCTTCTCCTGAAGAGTAATCAATAACCTCTCTTTCCTGTATCAGTGATCCACTAACACACTGTATCACTATGCACATATTCTTATCCACTCAAGCAAAGCCCATCATTGCAAGCACAATATCATTTTTTAAAAAAAATCTGCTTACTAAGGTATACTTTATTAAGTTAAAATTCATCAATTTAAGTGTTCATTGTCATCACTCTGCAAAAGTTCTTTCTTATCCCTCTGTAGTCAATCTCTTCCCCCCAACCTCGTCCCCTGGTCAACAGCTTTTATTCCCACTGCACAAAGCAAGTTCTGGTTATCAATCAAATTATAACCAGTAGTGAATCCTGTAATGGAAACTGTATTTTGAACTTAAGCATTGAATATATCAAATTCAAGTTATGAAAACTTATGTATGGTGATAAATGCTTTAGATTCTTTATGTATACATTATAGTTTAGATACCTCAAAATTTATTAAAGGAAGTAAATTCTGCATATATATTCTGTCAGAATACAGACGCTATAATTCTAATGCCATTATGTTTATTAAAACAGTCTATGCTTCCAAATGGCAACATCTTTGAGCATAAATTTTTCAGAGTACTTCAATAACATTTCACTGGCTGTCAAGTGCTCATTTGTGTAAAGCTTTATAATTAAGGAAAAGCACTGTTGATATATCCAAGATGCTTATTCCCAAATGACATGACAGGTCTGCTAATGAGAGAGAGAGACAGACAGACAGACAGACATGGAGGGTAGGTGTGCAGGGTGAAGTGCTAAGACGGGAAGACCCTTACATTTTAATAATCATTAACTTGCACATGGTGGGCAGCCTCTAAGATGGCCTCCAATGACCTGGCCTCCTGGTATTCCCACCCTTGTGTAATCAATCTCCTCTCCTGGAGTGTGGGCTAGACTTATTGACTCACTTCTTCTTTTTTTTTTTTTTTTAGACAGAGTCTTGCTCTGTCACCCCAGGTAGAGTGTGGTAGCATCACCATAGCTCACTGCAACCTCAAACTCCTGGGCTCAAGAGATCCTACTGCCTCAGCCTCCTGAGTAGCTGGGACTACAGGCATATGCCATGATGCCTGGCTAACTTTTTCTATTTTTAGTATAGATGGGGTCTTGCTCTTGCTCAGGCTGGTCTCCAACTCCTGAGCTCAAGCAATCCTCTAGCCTCATCCTCCCAGAGTCCCAAGATTACAGGCGTGAGCCACCCCACAAAGCTGACTCACTTCTAATGAACAGAATAGGGCAGAAGTGATAGAATATCACTCCCGAGATTAGATTATAAAGAATGTCTTTTGTCTTGGGTGCACTCTCTCACTTTTGCCCTCTCTTTGATCATTCATACTGGGGAAACAAGCTGTCAGGCTGTGAACAGCCCTGTGAAGAGGACCACAGCCAGTAAGGACCCTAAGCCTATCAACAACGATGTGAGGACCTTAAGCCTATCAACAACGATGTGAGTAAGCTTGGAAGGGGATTCCCCCTGCAGTGGTGCCTTCAGGTGAGATGGCAGCTCTGGACTGCAATCTCACGGAAGATCTTGAGCCAGAGGCACTCGGCTAAGCTACCCCTAGATTCCTCATCCACAAAAACTTTGAGATGATAAATGCTGTCTTGAGATAATTCACTACACAGTAATAGGTAACTAATATGAGATTTTTACATTCAATCAGCTGCAATTTGAGCTACAAATAACTAGTGTAAAAAAAACGTGACAAGTGAATTCAATCATTAATGTTAGGTTTATTCCAAGAGGGAACTGGAAAAGTATGTACAGGATGGAATGTGGTTAATGGAAAACTGAGGTTTGTGAAAAAATAGCTGCAGGAGTCTGGAGAGTCCCCAGAGGTTGTAAAATCTATCATCCCTTATCTCTGCAGGATGAGACTGACTCAGGGGTCCCAGAAATTAGTTGCTTAAAAAAATTTTTCTTATTGCAGCAGCTGTTCTGGCCCAGGTACTCACTACCTGCTAAGAAACCCTCTATAAAATCCAAGGCTTTCCCCTCCCTTGGTGTGGACGCCTTTTCGCCTCCACCCATCTGCACCCAGATGCTCAAAATAAACAGCATTTTGCTACACATGAGGCTTCGTGTGTCCCTCTCTCGTCTCTGGACCTAACAATTAATACCCAGATTTTCTCATTTATCTTTGAGGTAGAGGTTTATTGTATTTTTTTAATTAAAATTTTTATTAAGATAATTATAGGTTCATATGCATTTATAAGAACTAATACAGAGCGATCTCTTCAATACTTTGCTTAGTTCCCCCATTGGTAACATTTCACAAAACTATAGTATGTCATAACCAGAACACTGACATTGATACAATCTACCCATCTTCTTCAGATTGCCTCAGTTTTACTTGTACTCATTTGTATGTGTGTATGTATACATTTCTTACATTTTAATTTTCTCACATATTCAAATGACATCCCTTTGTAATTAAAATCTAGCCATTATATTATTCCTTATAAATGTTCTACCTGATGACAAAAGTTAATAGACATGATTTCACAGTTTATTTCACGGCTCCAAATTAATAAACTGAAAATGGACTCAGTAACAGAAAGTAATAAAGACCACTTATAGCTTATGTCATTGTCAAAGGAAAATTCACTTACCCTGAAAGTTTTCTTGAAAGCAAACTATAAAATAAAATGTTACCCTTTCCCCGTAATTAATGTATTTGTGCTTGAAACTCAGATGTGAAATAATATTAAATGTGGCTAAAATTTTAACACTGCCTTTTTTTCCTCTTATGAAATAAGTGAGATGTTAATGTTGTATAACAATGCCTCAAGAAAGCAACATATCCAAACTTTTATTTATGATCAGGCAGTGTTAAAATTCATACTTAAACATCTAAACACAAACAGCCAAGGAAAAAGTCAAGCTGATTATGAACCATGCAAAGCCAAACACTTTTGCATAAAAGATAAACCTTAGAGGAAAACAAAGGGATACCTACTTTCTGCTGCTAGAAGTCCTAGGAGGAAGGCAGCATATGGACAAACAACAAACAGTATGATTTTAGAGCAAGCAGGTTATCAAGCCACAGTTGGGCCCACTAGATGAGCCACAAGAAGCATGGTCCCCCAGCTGACCCCAAAGTGAGCCCTCATGTTCCATGAGCACAATCACTGGGACTGTTTAGGATTTCAGACATCAAACACTAGGTTGTGATTCTGACTTCTTTGATTTGAAATATGAGAACAGAATATTTCCACTTTGAGTTATCAAGTAACAGAGCAATAATACACTGTTTGTCATAAGAGTAAACTCAATGAATTCTAGTAAATGCATAATATATGAATTTCAATAATCAAAATAGAAAAAACATCTTTTATAGAAAAATTGTTTTACATTGTAAACAACATACCTAAACATGCTTGATTTTTCATTCGATGACAAATTAGGACACTGATTAGTTTTTAAATTGTGATTTTAAATATTCATATTTTCCTAACTGCCTACAGTATTACTCTTTACCAAAATAAGACTTAATTTAAGGAAACAATATGCTATATTTTTTGAGCAGGCAGTATTATCACTCTTCTCAGACTTTAGGATTTTCACAGACCAATAAAATTTCAAGAAATTTTAGAGACCCAATTAGGATCAACAATTTTTAATTTTGTCAAACAAGGTCATTAAAAAGTCTAACTATCTACTGTTTATTATCATTTCATAAAAAGAATAGAAAAGGCATTATCTAAAGATAGAAAACAAAGACAGCCCATGTCAAGAAAGAGCAGTTGGTGACTTAACACTGTGCACGCTCATGTACTCTCTTCTTCTCCCTCCTCCTACCTTGTCCACCCCCTAAAATCCTTCCCTACAAGAACATGCTCTATGATCATTTTTCTCTTTTTGCCATGAGCTTGAACAAACTTTCAGGTAATGAGAAAAAGTGCTTTGTGTTTTGTACTATAAAATAAACTCATGCAAATTTAAACAGAAAGATACTGGAAAGGATAACTTTGGGAACTTAAAATAAATGATGCACAGTTTAAGCATTAGTATAGATAGAGAAGAATTTAGGCTTGAAAATTAATAAAAATATTTTAAAAATAAATTAAATAAGAAATAATGAAATAAGTAATGAAAAATGAAAATATAGATACTTTAATTCATGAAAATGTAAAGCTTTACGAGTCCAGATAAAACATGTGATCAACTTTCTGTAACTAACCATATGACCACTACTGTTGGTTGCAGAAAAGGATATTTTCTGGCAGATAGCTATTTGATAAATAACACTGATCATAATAGTAGAATCCTTTCCTTTAAATGGCTTAGTATTAAAAATTAATGTTAGGAATATGTGAATAATTTATGATAGTTATGTGAAATTTAGGAAAATATTAGAATTTTCTTCAAAATTTTCCTCTTTATTTAGGGTAGGTGATTAGCATTAGCCATGTACACAGCATTTTAATGCTTAAATTCTTTTATTTGTAGCACCTGGACAGTGCCATTCAAAAATACTTATGACAGACATTTAACATGTCAAATCGTGATACAGACTGATTACAAGATCATTAAGATCCAGTAATTAAAAAAAAATGAAAAGAAAGAAAGAAAGAAAAAGAGAAACAGGGTGTGACTTCAGGAAAGGGAAGGCAAGAAGGAATGCTAAATAGTGAATAACTAATTTGAGGGTTTGTAGGCTACCGGCAGATGGTGGCGGAAATTTCTTTTTTGCTTCAAAATCAAGTAGGATAATCAGAAACTATTTCAATGAATTCATTAGAGATTATACTGAAAAACAGAAAAAAACTGGGCAATGAAAATGTGTCTGTCCAATAGAAATTAAGTCTATCTAGAAATATAAATAATTCCTCTCCCTAAAGAAAAAATCCAATTCTTCCCAGAAAGGAACATTTAAGAGCTCATTAAATTCTTGCTAAGCAGAGGTAAATATTAAGGGACAATACTGAAGATTAGGTCTATAAAGTGATTTGCAAGGACTATACTGTTCTCTAGGCCCTTTTCCAAGGATAAGTGGTACTAGAGATCTTGACCTAAAATCTCAGAGATTTATTCTAAATACATTGTAAGTATGTGACTATATCATGTAGTAACGGGCATGAATAAAAGCGATTACTGGATCCACTTGCCTTAAATAGGGTTAACTGTGATCTGAGTGTAAGGAGAGAAGACAGAGGTTTGAGCTAACAAAAGAAGTTATAAGCGGAGGAAACAAAATGAACTGGAAGAAAAAAAAGACAGACGTGAAATGATGAGGAGCACTGGGGACCACACCTACGTCCACAACTATGTCCTTGCCTTTCATGTGGTAAGGGCTCTGGATAATTACCAAGTCAGCCCAAGAGGAAAATGGCAAGGCTTCCTCCTCAAAGCGTCTCTTCTCTAAGATTCCCATTTCTGAATGTTTTTGGAAATCACCTTCGTTCAAAAGAGGAAGATTCACATCCCAATTGGTAAAACTCAAAATGGGGAACTATATACCTGCTGGAATGGGAAACTTGATCCTGTCATTTTGTACAAGGTATAAGCACAAACTAATTGGTAAGAAGTTCTGTGTGTGTGTGTGTATGTGTGTGCACGTGCACATACATGTATAAGCAGAGGAGGGAAGAAGCATGAATACTGACAGATGTTAATGATCTCAACAGAGAAGAAGCATTAGCACACTCATTCTTCCTATATTGCTAACTGTGGAACAAACAACTCATGCTTTAGGAAGGGCCTTGATCCCAATGGTAATACGTGAATATTGAAGAAGCCAGTCCAAGAGTACAAAAATCAAATCAGCAGCACAAAGTCAACCACATGACATATACTAATGACACTAATGAAAGAAAGAAAAAAAGCTGAGGCCAGAGGACATATGACTTAGGAGTTAAGTAAATAAAGAAATGCACAAAATTTAAAAACTCCAAAACACGTATACACATGCATCTACATATACATATAAATGGATCTTATGGATTTTTAGTAAATGATACTTGAGAATACCTCACTGGTAAAATGGATATCTGAGCATTTTATAATGTAATTTTGTGAACAGTAGCAGGTTTTTTTCAGGAGTACCCACATACAGTTCAACAAAACAGGTAACTCTTTTTCTGTGTTCTTCCCCTTTGAATACATGTGTTACAGAATTGAGAGAGAGAGAAGAACCTGATAATTGTTTCAAGAGATAACTCACAAGACAGCTTTCTATTGAAAGCTTCAATTCAAAGCAGTGCTGTCCTAAAGTCTGATCTAACACAATTGATGTGGGGAAAATCTTACATTAGAAGTTTCTGTCGAGGGAGAAGGTAATCAGAAAGATCCAGAAAGACTGACTACAATGTTGGATTGGATGAAGCGCAATATTGGTTCTGGAGTGTGGAAAGGGGAAGAAGTATTACAGACGTCAAAAGAAAAAAGTGAAATGTTGGTTTTGGAGCTGGAGGGGAAAGCAACTTTGGTATTAAAATGAGAAGGAACAAGAGACATGTAGACAGGATTTGGCTGCTGTCAAACTTCCTTAGAATCCCTTGGAGGATTTGACTAAATGCACAGAATAAGTGTATTCACAATGGAAGAGAAAGGATGTAGACACCACATGATTCATACAGGTGAATGAATGAATTATCCAATTACCTGAGGAGGTAGGGTCTTCAGAGAAATCTGGCAACTCTTCAGGGGGATCCCCATAGAATGAGTTGAATTTGTGACTTGACACAGCAGCTAGTACTGCACCCTAAAGCAAAGAGGTGAAAAGTATATTATTAAAATAAACAAACACACAAATATAAAAAAGTTAACTATTTATCTTAAGGATTATTAAGAAAGTCAAATATATAGGAGATGATGGCTAGAAGGGAGGTAGCTTTTAAAATAATTTTAAATTCCTTTAAATAAATTACACATGCATATACCAGAATAACACTGTTGGAAATTGCAAAAATATATGAAACCACTTATACCTTGAACTCAAATAAGTATGACAAAATGGAATATTCTGCAGTCATTATAAAATAATGCTGCAGAAGGATGTTTAATGAAATGAAAAATGTTTGTAAAAAAAGGTTCGAAAAATGTATAGTATGATCTCATTTTTGGAAAAAAGTTAATATAGATATAAAAGACTGAGCACACATCAGAATGTTAATAGCATTAATTATCTCTGGATGGTAGGATTATGAGTCATTTTTATTTTTTAATCTTTTCCCCCCCTTTTCTTTTGTTTTTTAACAATGACTATGTTTTACTCTTGTACGGCAATTCTCCATCAGGCCACAGATCAGAATCAACCACATGTGACTCTTTTATGCCACATGCATGTCTCCCCCGATTCCTAGTTGAGAATCACTGCCATATTGAGTACATGACTTCCCTTAGGACTGTTGAATGGGGAAAGGTTGGAAGTTATTGTTTTAGTTACAGGAAGAATGATAAAATTTCTGTTTGTTCCGTAGCTCTGCCACTTTCCAAGTACATGATGCTGCTTGAGTAAATCATTTAGGATCTCTAAGTTTTCATATCTGTAAAGTGAAGATATTAAAAGTGACATAACTTATCTTACAAGACTGTCAGAAGTCATAAGGTATATGAAAGTACTTTACAAACTGTAAAGCATTTTATAGATGCAAATCATGACTAACCCTGCTAATATAGAGCTAGAATATGAGTAGGGCCTTTTGCTGGTCTATGTAGAATTGATCATTTAGGTAGTTTAAGTATCAAATTACTTAAGTAGTCATAGTCTAAATTTTAAATATTGAACTCTTAGATTTTTCTGAAAATAAAGATAAATCTTTTATGTGTTTAGGCATTTGTTAATAAATACACAGAACATTAATAAAATATATTTCCACAAAGTTTACTTTTTTGGGGGTCATGTTAGAGTTTCTTTCTATAAATATAAATTGAAAAACAGACTATAGAAAGGAAAGAGCAAGAAAAAAAGAAGTGATCTTGAAACTACCATTCCAGGCAACTTTTGATTTCCCAAAGTCCAGGGTTAATGCGTAAGAGGTTCTTATACAGAATTATAGCTATCACACTGAAAAAACAATAGTGAATGTTGAGTTCTTCTTTCTATAGAAGAAGCTTATTTCACTTTACATATTATACATGTTCCCTAAAAGTTGGGTGGGAATGGAATTTTTATATATCAAATCATGTTTCCCATACACTGAAACTAGACTTTTAGAGATCCTTTATTTTTATTTACAAATGAAGTTCAGCTGAGTTTCTTAAGATGTTAGTTTTATGTTTCAAGGCCTGTTCTAGCTACTACTATAGTCAAAGATCTATAAATAAATACTTATACCACTAGGAAAACACTATTTAAAAGCACCCTAAGAGGTAAATTCTTTTGAAACAATAGCAGCAAGTTCCTAATTTATATGTCTTATAGCTAGCGATTTTGTTTATTTAGTTCTCTAAACTCAGTGGACTACATACGGTTTGAATATTCAATGTAAAGTTATTATGTAAACCAGCAAAACAGTTCTGAAATAGTTCAAGATTCATAGAATTTTATTAGAGTTTTAATACACCTTAGAGATGAATTCATTCGAAGAGATTCATTTTGCAGATGAGGTCCAAAGAGGCTCAGCAACCTGTTAAGGTTGCTGCCAACTTAGACACACAATCAAGAGTAGACAGAATTGAGGTCCACTGACCACTCTCCCCAGTTCAAGGATTTCTACTATACCAGGGGTTGATAATTTTTTTCTGTAAAGGGCCAGACAGCAAATATTTTAGGTTTTGAAGTCCACATGGTCTCTTTTGCAACTACCCCACCAATGCAGCATGAAAGCAGCCATAGACAATATTTAAATGAATGTACATTACTGTGTTCTAATAAAACTTTATATACAAAAATAGGCAGTGAGCTGTATTTGGCCCCCAGGTTGTAGTTTGCCAACCCCTGTACTATACTATTGCTGTTGAAGAGCCAGTGGGTATGAAAATATAAAATCAGATCTTATATAAGTGGTTCTTCTTTCTCATTTATTAGATCCTTGACAAGGAAGTTTGCTGCTTTAATTTAGAAGGTATACTTTAGTATGCTTTAAGAGTGAAACATCATAATTTTGAGCTAAGAAGTCTATGCATAATTTGTTAAGATAAATAACATTAAATTTGTAATTTTCTACCAAGAAAATCAACTTAGATTCTAAATTCAGAGAAAAAGAGATCTATAAGTAATTCTTAAATTAATCATAATTATAGTTTTCTTGAAATGTCAATATGTCAAACATCAAAATGGAATGCTTCTGGCTAGATGATTCTGTGTGGCATTTAAGGAAGTGGAAAACAAGAAAATGGTTAGCTCAGACTTCTGCTAAGTTAAACTACTGAATGTACTTGAGGAAGCAACAAAATTATTGAGGAACACAAGAGTTGAACAGAGATGTATTACTGACTTGAAGACAAAAACAAAAAAACCAGTATTCTCTTTTTGGTACTCCCTAACTAAGCTCAGAAACAAGCACAAGTCTGACAGGCACAAGAGCAGCAAGGTACATTTTAAAAAGTCTAAATACAAAATACACAAGTATCAGATGTAGAATAATTGGCTTTGTAGCCAAATGGCAAGGTAACACATAGTCATATTGCTGACTGAGGGGGAAATATATTGAGGAAATACAGCGAGGGGGGAAGCCCTTTGATGGAACATGTCAATACAAGTGACAAAGGAATTTGAGAGAGAATCATCCCATTAGGATTCACAACACTGAATTCAAAGCCTTAAAAAGAGTGGAGAATTTGGAGAGGTCGAGACTGAACAGAGATGACTAAAACGCTAGAAAATTATTTCAAGGTACAAATGTTAAAGGATTTGGGTTGATTACATTTAAGAATTAGGTCCTAAATGATAATTAGGTGAGATCACTGATTAAATCAGAACTTCTGATAGTTTTCCACATAGTCACAACCAAAGTTATCATCCAGTTTAGTGTCTGCCTAGCCTATATGAATATGATATTCAAACATATTCTAAACACAGGTCTAAAACCTAGAATTTAATAACATCCAGTCAGGATATATGACTAAAAGAGGCTGTACTATCTTCTCTAAAGAAAATGAAAAATGAGACTTCCAAGCATACTAGACATGGCTACATTTATGAGCAATTGCATGGAATATCTATGATATGGATATCTTAGAAATCCTCTTGAGTCTACATAAAAGTATTTTATAAAGATGGTCTTAAAGGTACATGATAACTTTCAAAAGCTATGTTGCCCCAATAGGAAGTAATAAATTCTACATTTTAGAATCACAAATTAATAGAATTGCTTTGTAAAATCAATATAGGAAGATCAAAATCACTTAAATTATTATTTATGGAACTGTTCATACCAGAACAACAGTTTTCAGTTTTTAGAATCAAATGTACCTTTTGGATACCAGATTTAATACTCTGATTAGCTGGAGCCCACAATAATTGCTGTCCCAACTTATTGCCTTTGTATAAACCCTCACTACAGAGGACTATAGTAAATGCTGGATTTCATTAAGGCACAAAGGTCTTGGATATATCCTTATGTTAGCTCTTGTTGAATTAATAGAAAGGGGAAGATTGCCAAAAAGCAGACATTATAGCTTCCTGGTTGACTTCTCAAAAGGTGCTGCTTAGATATAAGCATTACTGTTGGAGGTACCAAGATTCCGTATAGCAGTACTATACAATAGAACTTTCTATGATGATGGAAATATTCTTTACCTGTACTCCAATACAGTAGCCATCAGCCACATGTGGTACTGAGCATTTGAAATGTGGCTAGTACAACTGAGAAATCAAACTTTAAAATTTATTTAATATTAATTTATTAAAATTAAAATGTAAGTAGCTACATATAGCTAGTGGCTACTGCAATGGATAGTGCAGCTCTATAAAGTACTTGAAAACAGCACTGCTAAACAAACCTTTCCTAGTTATGCACAGTTCAGGAATGCAAGAGACCAACTGGTAAGTCAGAGAAAACTTTTGCATTTTGCAAAATCAACAAAGGAAAATTGTAGAAAGTTATCGGAAATTCTTGCTTTCTGTATATACAGGGAATAAATGGTTTTTCTCCTCTTAATTGAATAACATGGATTCAACTCACCATTTTCTAAACTGATTGCAATAACTTACTCAAATATAGAATATTGCGTCTATTACAGAGAATTTCTTCAACATCACTGTGGGGAAATTTGCTTTCTAGGAGTAGAAATAATGCATGAAGCAATGGGGATGACTTCTAGAACAGATTCCCTCCTGAACCTCTTCTCTAGATAGACAAGCTCAAATACTCAGACATCCTTTTGCTCAGTAACTCCTTCAGTAGATGACACCCAGGGTTAGAGTGCAGGTGTCCCCCCTTAAGAGCTCCATACCCACAGAGGAAAGATCACATAGTCTGCCCCATGCATCCTAATATTCAGTTTGAGAAAATAGGATCCTCATATCTAGTTCTGTGATCAGGAACTGTGTAGTTTATTAAAGAAAGTATTGTTTCTAGAACATTTTTTTTACTGAAGTATTAAAATTCTAGAGCTTAGTATGAAATAAAAGGAGGAAAAAACCTAACACATGAAATGTCTGGTAACCAAAATGGGTTTCCCATTTTGATAGGAATTTTCTATCATCATTCTATCATGACTAAGTAACAAAAGTAATTTTCTACTGTTTTCTGTGAACTTCCCTTTCAATCACTTTCAAGGGAGTCATAAAAATTACGCTGTCACCTACTACTTGAGAAGGTTAAAAACAGTGTCTAGGTAGAAGGATGGGCACCTAGCTGTGTGAAAATAAGGTGTGTGGTGGGCTCAGAAAGCCAGGGAAGTTGTAATCTCTGTTCTAGAAGATTGCAGAAGAGTTGGAATTAGAATTAGCTCCTTGAGGATGGTCAGTATAACATGTTTTAACATGGTGGCTGAACTACTCAAAGGAAGCTGAAAACATTCAGTAATAATCCTGCTGATGTTCCTAATTCTAGGTTGTTTGGTGAGTCTTAAAACTTTAAATAGTCCTACAAAGGGATGTGGTAAATCCACATGACCCCTCTCTGCTGTGACAGCTTGGCCCTGTCCAAATGAATCTTAGTCATCACTTTGACTATTTTAGGCCCAAGTCTGATTTTGTGGCACTGGGAGAAGTACAGCGTGTGTTTCTTGTGATGCGGCAAGCCCAAGTCCTTCTTGGGCAATGAAAAGTTCAACCCTGCATAGTGCAATGTCGCATGAGGCCAAAGCAGCATTAGAGTTAAAAAGACTTAGGGAATAGATTAGAAGTATAATTAATAGTTTCCTTGAGTAGGAAACTAATTTCAAAAACAGCTGACCAAATTTCACTTTGGATGATAAGATTTTTTTTTCTTTTGTAGGCTACACCGATTCAAGCAGATATCAAGGCAAAAAAAAAAAAAAGTCTCAGGAAACTTCTTCGGGCACCATCTCAGTAATGGCATATAATTAATAATTATTTTTGCCAAGGATTTTTGAAACAAATAGAGAAGAACCAGTTTGAACTGCAAAAACAACCACGAGAAAGGCTAAAATAGGAATTAATCAACACCAACAATGAAATGTTAAAACTTCTCTTGTTCTACAGTAGCACTGTCGAATAGAACTTTTTATGATGATGGAAATCTACTATATCTGTGCTGTCAAATACAGTAGCCATTAGCTACAGGTGGTTACTGAGCACTTGAAATGTGCTAGGGTGACTGGAGAACTGACCTTTTAATTTTATTTAATTTAAACTTAAATAGCTGTATGTGGCTAGTGGAGATCATGTTGGACAATTCAGCTCTATAGGATAATATTGTGGCATAATAGTTTCCCGAAAATTCATATAAATGTTCTCATAAATCTAGAGTTGTATACAATCATTCACAAACTTCAGGCATTGAATAACAATAAATTAATAATATTACTGCAATTTAAGACATATCTGACAATACTTAGGAGTAAAACTTTTATAATTGGCAGGAGTCATACGACTAAGAAGGATTACTATCCAATCAATCACTTAGAGAAGAGTTAACATTTTCAGTATCAAAAGTAAGTCAAATGTACATTAATTTTGAGACCTTAAGATAATCAAGTTTCTTCTGCTACCCTGGGGGTGGGGGGGTATGCTGTCCCATAGCATTTTCTCACAGTGCTAGAAAGACTCTGCTATTTTATGTTAGGTCTTTTTCTGAATCTTTTAAAATCAAATGGACTCTCCAAATGGGGTGATTATCATTTTTCTTTTTTTTTTGTGGTTAGGTGAAAGACAGGGAGAATAGTAAAAGGGAGAAAGATACCTAGGAAGAATAAAGAAAAGAAGGTGAGAAAAATGACGTGAAAGTATTTTCTAGTAGATCAAGATAGTGGGGGATTTCATTTACTGTTTTGTGATGGTTATTTAATCCTAGTTCCAATTCTAATTCAGTGTTATTTCCATTGAGCTAAACTCATATTTTCTGTCAAAATATTTAAGTTTGAGAAAACATGGCCTAGACTCATATTCAATAATAATGGATAATAATGTAACTATCTCTCTACTATGAATTTTAAAGATAAGAAATCTAAGTAATCTTCCATTTATTATAATTTATTGTTTAGAATCATACTTAGATGTTACCTTAAATGATTTAAAATGTCTAAATCTTATTTAAATGGGGGTAATTTTTGAAAATGAGAATTTAGCTATAATAAAAACAATGGCCACTTTATGGGCACTGAAACAGAATAAAAACATTATCATTAACTATATCTGTCTGGCTTTTTGCTGATTTCTTTAATTTACCTTTAGTTTCCTCCTTGCATTGAATTTCCTCAGTTGCTCTACTGTTTCTGGAAGATGAATCTTGTAGGCATAACGATCCCGCTCCTATAAAAGACAAAAGATAATGAATGTTATGAAACTGTTTTAAAAAGGGAAGAAGCTTAATCTAAAACAAACAACAAAGCTCAAATTCTTAAACGTAAAACATAGATTGAATTCCAGAGATTGGAGGTTTTATTCTATGATACTGATAAGCAATCTGAAATGAAGATATGAAGGTTAAAACTGATAGTAAAATAATATTTTATTTTCAGCAAATAATAAAGGGCTGAAATAATAGATCACATAATTTTCAGATATATCACTATGTGGCTAAAATAATCATAATTATTATGAAGTTATCAAGTTACCTTTGAAATGATTTGTCAGATAAAATGAGCATTTGAAAAATTAACTCCACTATTGATCCAGCATTCTATGTTGTCAGGAATAACTGGACTACAAAATCACAGAATCTTTGAACTCCATGCTGAGTCCCCTTTCATCCTGAATGGATGATCATTCTGTTTGACCTCGTCCAGTAGGAGATCATTACTTTCTGGCAGCCCATTACAATTTTAAGAAATTGTAATTTTAAAAATGTTCTTTCTCAGCCTAGGCCCACATCTGGCTTGTTTAGGCTAGCTCTGTCTTTTGGGGCAACACAGAGGGGGATCATGCTCCCACTAAATCTATTTTTCTCTGAAAGACTGCCTCCAGTTGCCTCAACTATTCCTCATGTATATTTCAAACCTCTTGTTATTCCTCTTCTCCCTCCCTTGGTTCTACTGTAATTTGTCAATGTATCTTGAAGATTTATGTGCTATAAGCACTCACTCATTTCATAAATATTTCTTGAGAGCCTACTATATACCAGGCATTGTAAAACCAACAAAGATACCAGCCCTCACGTAGTTTATATTCTAGTGGGAGGAGATGGGAAAACACGAAAAAGGTAACTTACAGAGTATGTCAAAAGTACTATGGAATAAAGCGAAAAGTAAAGCAAAGTAAGAGAGATTGGGTACACTGCAATTTAAAATAGGGTGGTCAGAGAAGGTAACATTCAAAAGAGGCGAGGGAGTGGTCTAGGCAGAAAGAACCACCAATGCAAAGCCCAAGGGAGGGAGTGTGTCTGGAATTTTTGAGAAGTGGCAAGGAGACCAATGCATGTGCAAAGTGAAGAGACCGGGTGCGGGGAGAACAGTGGATCAGATCAGAGACATGATGAGGATGGGGTAGAGCCATGAAACACTTTTGGCTTTTATTCCTGAGTGGGAGAGGGAGCCACTGGAGGGTCTTCAGTTGGAGTAGCATGATCTGACTTAACTTTATGTTTTATTTATTTTTTTGGAGACAGGGTCTTGCTGTGTCTCACAGGCTGGAGTACAGTGGCTCGATCATAACTCACTGTAACCTCAAACTCCTGGGCTCAAGGGATCATCCTGCCTCAGCCTCTCCAGTAGCTGGGACTACAGGCATACACCACCATGCCTGACTAATTATTGAATTTTGTTTTGTAGACATAGGGTTCTCGCTATTTTGCCCAGGCTGGTCTAGAACTCCTGGCCTCAAGTGATCGTCCTGCCTTGGCCTCCCAAAATGCCAAGATTACAGGTGTGAGCCAACATACCTGGGCCACGATTTAACTTTAAAGGAACACCCTGGTGGTTGAGCTGAGAATAGACTGGAAGGGGAAGAGGGTTTTAAAAAAAGAAAAAGTAGGAAGATCAGTTAAGAGGCTATCATAGTAATCCAGGTGAAAGGTGATGGTGGTTGAAACCAGATGGAAATAATAAAAATGACGAAAGAGAGATAGACTCTGAATATTACTTGTTTTTTGTTTTCCCCCAAAAGCTTAACTGAAGTATAATTAGTATATGATAAATGCACATATTTAAAATGTACAATTGATAAGTTTTGACATATATCTATAACCTTAAACCATCACCACAATCAAGATAATGAACATATCCATCACTCTCAAAAGTATCCTTGTGCCCTTTTATAATTCCCCTTTCCCCATCCCCAGGCAGCCACTGATCTACTTTCTGTCAATAAAGATGAGTTTGCATTTTATAGAATTTTATATAAGTGGAATCATATGATATGTGCTTATTATTATTCAGCTGCTACTCAGCATGATTTTGAATTCATCCATGTTGTTGCATGTATCGATAGTTGATTCTTTTTTATGGCTGAGTGGCATTCCACTGTATGGATATACCCCATAATTTGTTTATCCTTTCACCTGTTGATGGACCCTGGCTTGTTTCCAATTTTTGGCTATTCTGTATAAAGCTGCTGTGAACGTTTATGTATAAGTCTTTGTATAAAGATATGTTTCATTTCTCTTGGGTAAATACTAAGGTGTAGAATGGCTGGGGCATATGATAGAAGTTTGTTTAACTTTTCAAGAAACTGCCCAACTGGTTTCCAAAGTGGTTGTACCATTCTACATTCCCATTAGCAGTGCATGAGTTCCAATTGCTTTACATCCTCACCAACACTTGCTATTGTCAGTCTTTTTGATTTTAGCCATTCTAATACGTGTGTACAGATATCTCACTGTGGCGTTAATTTGTATTTCCCTAATGACTAATGAGGCTGAGTGAGCATCTTTGCCTGTGCTTATCGGCCACCTCTATATCTTCTTTGTTGAAGTGTCTGTTCAAATCTTTTCCCATTTTGAATTGGGTTGTATGTTTTCTTATTGAGTTTTGAGACTTCTTATATATTCTGGATATAAGTCCTTCTCAGATACATAATTTGTAAATATTTACTCCCAGTTTGTAGCTTGTTTCTTTATCCTCTTAACAATATTTTTCAAAGAACAAAAGTTCTTAATTCTGTATATATTTTGAAGGTAGAGAGAACACGGATTTCTGACAGATTGGATGTGGGGTACAAGAGAAAGAGAAGAGTCAATGACGAAAGCAAGGTTTTCAGTGTGAGCGCCAACTGCGATGGGGAAGGCTGAGGCAGGCAGCCTGAAAGATGCATGTGAGGCCTGGATTTTAGAGCAACAAACAGGCATTGGAGATGATTTTTAAATGCCTTATTCAACAGAATAAACAGTTTTTCTAAAGTCTACTGTTTTGGCCAGAGTTATTGATAACAAGGAAATTGAAGATTCAAAAGTGAAGCACTGGCCGGGCACAGTGGCTCACTCCTGTAATTCTAGCTCTCTGGGAGGCCGAGGCGGGAGGATTGCTTGAGCTCAGGAGTTTGAGATCAGCCTGAGCAAGAGTCAGACGCCGTCTCTACTAAACATGGAAAGAAATTAGCTGGACAACTAAAAATATATAGAAAAAATTAGCCGGGCGTGGTGGCGCATGCCTGTAGTCCCAGCTGCTCGGGAGGCTGAGGCAGGAGGATCGCTTGAGCCCAGGAGTTTGAGCCTAGCTGTGAGCTAGGCTGATGCCACGACACTCTAGCCCGGGCAACAGAGCAAGACTCTGTCTCAAGAAAAAAAAAAAAGTGAAGCATTAAAGTGACTACCCAGTGACGAGACAGAATATGCACAGCTCATCTTATGCCTCCACTAATTCCACTAAAAACCCTGCATACGATATATAAAGCAACTAACTGAAGACTCTGAAAGCTGTAGAAAAGAAGGTAGAGTGGGTAGAGATCCCACGACTTGAAGGGCAATCCTGTGGTATAATTGCCAATTTTTTTTTCTGGCCTCCTAATATAGCCTAGTCTGGGTGTGAGAGCAGTCTGCAACCTAGAAACTTCAAAGAGTAGGAGAGCAGACAAAATGGGCCCCCCAAAAGTCTACTCTCTTTAGCCAAAAAACAGAGAAGAGGTGGCTGCTGCAGGACAGAATCCTTTCTATGTCTTTCTGTTATATTAGCATCATTTGAAAATCTATTTCATAGCCTGGCTATGCCTTTTTCTTTCCAACAGATTGGGAAATTTACTATGTATCTGACTGTGAACTCTATTTCTAGTGAACGCCTTTTCTGCTCACCATTCACTAAGGTGAAGTGGAGAGATAAGGAAAAAATGGCTTTTTTTAAAAAATAAAATTACACTTCTATTATGATTTCTCATATTTTCTAAGATGATGCAATCATGAGATTTAAAAAAAGTCTATGTCTGGCCACAGTGAGAGGCTCATGCCAGTAATCCCAGCACTCTTGGAGGCTGAGGCAGGAGGATTGCTTGAGGTCGGGAATTTGAGACCAGCCTGACCAAGAGAGAGATCCTGTCTCTACTAAAAATAGAAAAAATTAGCTGGGTGTGTTGGCATGCACCTGTAGTCCCAGCTACTGAGGAGGCTGAGGCAGGAGGATCGCTTGAGCCCAGGAGTTTCAGGTTGCTGTGAACTAGGCTGATGCCACAGCACTCTAGCTTGGGCAACAGAACAAAACTCTGTCTCAAAAAAAAAAAGAAAGGTCTGTTATGGTATCTCTTACCAGAAAACAAATAAGCAACTAAAAAAAAAAAAAAAACCTCAAGGCATTACAAATGAGAAAACAGAGTAAAAATAATATTTTTCTGTATTAAATATTCCTTCCTGACACTAATAATAATGTGACATGAATTCAGAAAAATTTCTATAGCGATTTGCCTTGCACTTTAATTAAGTATATGATTCATAGTCCCTTGTGCACACTAGATAATGAATATACATTTAATTGGTGTGTTGACTTTTCCACAATTCAAATTGATTAGCCTGAGATAAATACGCTTTCCACCTTTTATTACAGTCAATATAATTTACAGTCTACATATTAAGGCTACAAAGGGTGTGAGAAGAACTCAACGATGTAGGAGGAAAGTATAATCTTAGTTGGCTTCCTTTTGTCGGAATAAATATTCACAGCAAGCATCATTAATTCAGATAGATAAAGGTGTTAAACAGGTACAATTTAACATCATAAGACATAAGACAGTCACATAGTACTTAGTCTAATACTCAAATTCGTTTTTTTTGATATGAAATGATTGAAGAGGACATTGTGTTTCTTGTGGTTTTACCAAAAAGATAATTTCTTATCTTTTTTTTTTTTTTAACGTAAAGCAATGGTACTAAGACTTTGGGCACTCTTGATTATAAGGATTTTCATCATTTTATTTCTTCACTTTGCAGTTATTCAGGAGTTTTTCATATTTAAGCCACAGCTTCAATTTTAGTCATTCTAAATTAACACCACTTACATACATAGTAATGATTTACAAATATACACGGACAAATATTGAAATATAAGTCTGTTTTCACCAGACAGATAACATTCTCATTGAATTCTTTCATCTTTGGATGACACATAAGAATTGAAGTTAAACTATACTTCAGACATGGCGTGTAGCACTGAGCTCAAACAGCCTTCTGGAACTTTTAAAAAGTTACTGATATTCTTTGCTTTTGTTTTTCTGGTGCCAGAAATCTTTTATGTTTTAAGCTCAGATTACTTAGAATGAGAACTATAATCATTAGTAGGAACACGGGTTTCCAAAAATAAGTATATTAGCCAAGATGAGTTTTGAAAGTTACTATAAGTATGTACTGTACAATGCTAAAATATCTTCCAAAGGATCTTAGAAATGACAGTCATTTTCATTGTTATCTGCCATTTAGACAAGCTTCTAATGAACAAAAGGTCCCCATTATGGAGAGACTGAGAAAAGCAAAGGAGAAATAGGAATTCCTCCAAAATTGTTCATTGTATGTCTGAGAGAAAAAAAAATACTGAGAAAGTATCTAAGAACTATTTACCTACTCTTTTCTGGGGGAAATCAGGAATAACTGTTAATAGTACTGAGTATCAGAGGTTGAATGTATATTTGAGAAGTAATATTCTTAAGGAGAATCAAGATCCACTGGAATCTCAAAATTGTTCTGTAATATTATTCCACGTCATTGCCACAAAGATACATTATTATTATTATTTTTTTTTTTGAGACAGAGCCTCGCTCTGTTGTCCTGGGTAGAGAGTGGTGGCGTCATCGTAGCTCACAGCAACCTCAAATTCCTGGGCTTAAGCGATCCTCTTGCCTCAGCCTCCTCAGTAGCTGGGCCTATAGGAGTGTGCCACCACATCCAGCTAATTTTTCTATTTTTAGTAGAAGACTAACTCTTCTATTTTTTTCTTTAGTAGAGACAGGGTTTTGGTTTTATGGAAAAAGCCTGTGAACACCTCCCAGCAAGGACTATTGGGACTTTGGACCACAGAATTTCTATTCAGGGGCATTTACTGCCTTGCTATGAGATATTAACTGAAGCCACTTTTATGACTGAAGGACATAAAATGATATTGACACCTGAAATACCTCTGATGTCTTGGGCGATGGCAAAAAGTTACTCTAATGAGGACGGCAGTGCCCAGAAGAGTTCCATAATAAAATGGAAATGGTTTATACATGTTCATGCTATCTGGGGAGTGTCAGGAGGAGATTCACAAGCAGGGAGCCTCTGTTTCCCCTAGGACTGACTCTGGAACTGTGTGAGGAGCTATTGGATTCTACTCTCACTTGGACAATGCTCTATAAACAACTCTGAACTGAACACCCAAGAATTGCTGGGTTTGTAGATGGCAGTTCCAAGGTGAAGGGACAACATCCTACTTGGATGGCTGCTATTCTGATCAAATAAGGTAAAAAAACAAATTAGCTTGTTGGGTTGAATTACATGCTATTTTCCTAGCAGTGATGAAATAATTGAACAAATGGTAGAAATCCTTGTGTTTGGGCTTTTCCTGACTCATGACCACTGGCAAGTAGCCTGGTCACATGGTCGGGCGGAAGGGCAATGGAAACCTGCCCTTTCAAGGGGTGCCCATATGGAGCATGGCCCTATGGAAATTTGAGGGGGTACATTAAAGTAGGAAATGTCGATGCCCATCAGAAGAGCCCCCTTCCAGGTTAGGAAGGTGATTGGAATCAAAAAGCAGAGATCCCCATGTGTTCCCTTGAGGTGGCCACCTGGGTTCATGAAATGCATGGTTAAGGGGCTACTGCAGCAGTGCAGAAATGGGCTGAATATAGATACGTTCCTCTTGTACCCTTCTCAGGCACAAAATGCCAATAAGAGTGCACTATTTGCCAGCAAAAGACAGAAAAAGTGATGATGAGTATGGGCTAGATTTCGTGGTGAGAAGGCCCTGAACATAGCTGGTAAGTGAGACTGGTGCTCATAGCTCTGGGGGTCTACAAATGGGTATTGACAAGAATAGACACTGACTCTGGACTGGGCTTTGCTTAACCTGTAGAAGATGAGAATGCTCAGAATGCCATAAAAAAACAGAAGAGAAGATATTGCATGTATTTGGACAGTGGAACATCATTTCTTCAGGCCAAGGAACACACTATACCAGTCCATAATATTCAACAATTGGCAGAGACATATTTTCCTTAGATTAATAGCTTGTTAGAGAAGTAGAATGGGCAATTAAAACATTAACTGTCTAAAGCAAGGGGAGATAAAAGCATGAGGGGCTGGCTTACTTGTCTTCACAGGTGTGTGCTTACTCATTTAACATGAGTGGGGCTAAAGGAGTGTCCCCACTAGATTTTCCCGTTTACCTGGTTGACGTGGGGAAGAGGAGGTGGAGGAAGAAGCTGGTATGACTGTGCAATTCTTGCTAAGGGAGGAGTATGCTGGTATGATGGTTATACTTTTTTCTTTCTTCCCCACATCACCTCAGCTTTTTTTTTCTTTTCCCTACCTGATACAGTGGTTCTAGGACTAGGGCTGCAACTGCACCTTCCAGTAGTAGGGAAGATTGCCAAGCAAGAAATAATAACTAATATATTTAAACCTTATGTCCGAATTCCTAAGGCCTGATGGGGGTGAGTTGTGCCTTTACCCCATTTGGCAAAATTGGGGCTAAGAGTGAATACAGCCATATTGCCTGGTGGTAAAAATAGCTCAGTAGCTTTGCACCGGTGTAGCCTTACCCAATCTGAATGGGAGTGGACTGAGGGGGAGGCACTTGCTAGACTAGTATTGTTGCCTGAAGTCTAGACCAGCACAGTGTTGATTCTAATGTCCCTTGCAAAGGTTATTAATATAGAGAAGAATATCACCTGAGGGTAAAGGAATAAATAAATGGGCTATGAATTCAGGGATATCCAGTATTACATTGATAATTTGAAAGAGGCTCAGAGTAAGAGATGACACTGTCTCTTAGTTCAATGATACCAAATGCCTGAAAGGCATATGTTAGCAGAGACCACTCCGGCTTTCGGAACCTGACAAGATCAATGGAAGTCTGCAAACCTGAATCGCTCACCCTGGGAAACATATTCACACAGTATGATGATGGACTGTACTAATTATTAATGACTGAAAGAGATTCCAGTAATGTGGCAGTGTCTTTTGAGTTGTACATCCTTTTGATGTAAGGAATCTAGGTTCGATGACCAAAGGTAGACTGTGATATTATAAAATATGTGTTTGGCCTTTGACTCTGTTTCCCGGCATACAATTCCTAAAATCCTTAGAATCTCCAAAGTGGTGTTTTTTTGTATGCTTGTATTATTGACTGATGGCTGGCAGCCCACAGGTAGCTTCGGGATGAGGCTGGTCACCTGGAAGACTAAGGCAGGATTAGAGGGCTGGGACTTTCAGGCCCAACTCCTTACTTCTGGTGAGGGGAGAGGAGCCAAAGGCTAATTGATCACTAATGGCCAATGGTTTAATCAACCATACCTATGTAACAAAGCCTCCACAAAACCTGATATAGAAGGGCAGGGTTCAGGGAGCTTCTGGATAACTTCACACGTGGAGGTTCCTGGAGGGTGGTGCACCCAGAAAGGGCATGGAAGCTTTGCACCCCGTCCTCCATAGTTTACCCTATGCATCTCTTCATCTGTACCCTTTGTGATATCCTTTAATAATAAACCAGTAGACATAAGAAAGTATTTCTCTTGAGTTCTGTGAGCTATTCTACCATATTAATTGAATCCAAAGTGGAAGGACTTGTGACTGGTGTCTGAAGGTGGGATATGGTCTTCTGGGTCTGAGCCCTCAATCTGTGGGATCTGATGCTATCTGCACACAGAATTGAATTAGGGGACACCAAGATGGTATCCATTTCAGGGTTGATTGCTTGCTTGTTTATGGGGAGAAATCCCCACACATTTGGTCACAGAAGTCTTCTGGTTTTCTGTGTTGATTGTTCTTGTGTGGTGTGAGAGCAGAGGAAAAACAGTTTGCATTTTTCTACCTTCAATAAAGAAAAAGAGGAAGAGCAAGGACAGAGGCCTATAGCATTCCAATGCAGAGAGGTGGGTGTGGGGAAATGAGAAAAAAATCAGCAAGATCTGAGAAAGAACAGCCAGAGAGGTAGCAACCAGGAGAGAGGGGTGTCATGGAAGCCAAGGGAAGCATTTTAGGAGGATGGATGTCCAAGGTTGCTGATCGGCCAAGAAGGACAAGGCCTGGGATGTCACAATTGGACTTAGCAATGTGAAGGTTAGTAGTGACTTGACAAGATCTATTTTAGTGGAGTTAATAGGATTGTGATGCTGACTACAGTGGATTCAAGAGAAAAGAATGGGAGAAACTGGAAGAACATGAGTAGTACAGACAACTCTTTTGAGGAGTTTTGCTGTCAAGAGAAGCAGAGACTAGGGCCAGGAACAGTGGCTCACGCCTGTAACCCTAGCACTCTGGGAGGCTGAGGCGGGAAGATCGCCTGAGCTCAGGAGTTTGAGACCAATCTGAGCAAGAGGGAGACCCTGTTTCTACTGAAAACAGGAAAATTAGCCAGGTGCAGTGGCATGTACCTGTAGTCCCAGCTACTTGGGAGGCTGAGGCGGGAGGATTGCTTGAGCCCAGAAGTTGGAGGTTGCAGTGAGCTATGATAACACCACTGCACTCTAACCAGGGTGACAGAACAAGACTCTGTCTCAAAAAAAAAAAAAAACAAAACAAAAAACAGAGAGAGAGAAGCAGAGATTAGGGGCAGAAGCAGCTCGAGGGGGTTGTAGGGTTAAGAGAAGAGGTGTGGGGGGCTGTGTGCATGTGTATGTATATAATAAAAATAAGCTACAGCATGTTAGATCCAATAGACATAGAAAACTGATGATGCAGGAAAGGAGGAAGTTGTTGGATCAATGTTGTTGAATAAGCAAAAGGGATAAGGATAGGATCTAGCATACAAATGAAAGGGTAGTGGTAGGCTGAATTTAAAATCCTGGTTCCACCGCTGACAACTTCTGTGACTTGGACAGGATTTTTTTTTTTTTTTTTTTGTGACAAGGTCTTGCTCTGTTGCCTAGGCTGGAGTGCAGTGGCATGCTCACAGCTCACTGTAGCCTCAAACTCCTGGGCTCAAGTGATCCTCCTGCCTCAGCCTCCCAAGTAGCTGGGACCACAGGCGTGTGTCACCACACCTGGTTAAGTTTTTCTATTTTTTGTCTCACTATGTTGCTCAGCCTGGTCTCTAACTCCTTGGCCTCAAGAGATCCTCCCACCTGGGCCTCCCAAAGTGCTTGATTACAGGCTTGAGCCACCACACCTGGCCTTGGGCAAGATTGTTAACGTCTCTGAGCATTAGTTTTGTAACCTGTAAAGTGAGAATTTCCTGGAATTAGTGAACTGTATAATGTCTTAGTCAAATAGTACTGTCTCATTGACATCTCAAGTTATAATTTTCCTTAATACTCACTGGCAGGATGGGATATAAAAAGAATTTTTAAAATTTGCCTTCCTCCTAAGACAGTAAATTCATATCTAGTATTTAATGAAAAATAGTTAATGCTATAAAGCACACAGTCACACCCAAAATAAAGACAATTATTAAAACATGGTATTATTTTAAGACGGCATCCTTCCTAACTCATTCTATGAAGCCAATATCACACTCAGGTTTTCTAATGTGCTTCCTGCAGTTCATATCCCAGTCAGACCCAGGTGCAATCACTCTGAACCCATGGTTTCCTAAACATAGGTAACTCTTTCATGCTTCTAAGTGCTTGGCTAACCAGTCTCCTCTTTCTAAGGTGACTTTCCCCACAGTTTCCTTTGGGTGGATTTTCTCTTTGTGTTTGAGTGTGAAGCCTGGAGCATGACCCTATTCAGTACCCATGGCTCTGTGCTTCTTGATCTCTAAGCACCTTAGCAGTACCTGCCTCCAGGAGAGCTCTCACCAGCATGTGCTTTAGCCCAAAGATTCTGAGTTCTGGGACTGTGGCCCATATATTTTTGTAGCTCTAACATAAGACCAGGCATACAGGAGGTTGCTAAATCAAATCAAATTCAATAAAGAATTAATGCCAGTGGGAGTGTAAACTGAAAGAAAACCAGAGAATGCAGCTGGAAATGCTCAGGACAAAGTACAAAGGAAGTTCAAGGTCAGAGAGGCAGGCAGGGTAGCATGGCCAGTGTCAGGAGGGGTGAGAACATGGTCAAAATCCAGGTCAAGGTCCAAATAGCTGGAATTCAAGAGCAAGAGTTCAGGAAACAGAGCTGGCAGCTCCAAGTGACATTGCTTCAGTGACATTGACCTTATCTTGTCTTTTAAAAATGAAGTAAAATCTTGAATCCTAGGATGTAAAGAAGTCCTCGTGGACATTAACCAGAACTGGAAGAGGTTGATATAGTCATTAGTAGTGGTATTTCCTCAGGGCTTGGTCTCCTGAGACTTCAGCTTCTAATTTGTGAACTTGGAATAAATTTGAGACAACATAACACAGGAAGATTCCTGAGCTAGAAGTAGGAATACTACAGCCTTGCCATTACTTTTGGTGTGACCCAATATCATTTGGGACTAAAGTGAACGGAGCCGGACTCCTTATGTTCTCAAATCCCACAACTGGCAGGCAGAGGAGAAATGTACTCGAGAGTGAAGTAAACTCCTCCCATCTTGGTTCCATGACTGTCATGATTGACTCCAATTAAAGACAGGAGTTGGATCTCAGAAAGCTTTTTCCTGTGCTTTTAAAGGCTGATGGTTGGGGTGAGGGTGGTCTCAGAGGCCAGGGAGGTCATTGGGACATTAAAGCAGGTCCAATCTGCATTCCATAAGCCACAGGGATTCATAATTATCTAGAGCAAACCAAGTTGACATCCTGGCCTTGCCAGCCATTATCTTGATTCACATGTAGTTCTATTTTAAATCCATGCTTTTATTTCTTATTATAAAATTAGGACCATTTAAGATTGCAGTATTGGCCATTATAAGATATTTGTGTGTTTATTTTTAAAGCTTTTTTTTTTAATTTATAGGAGTATTTTGGTGTAGCACTACCAACACAGTATTTTATCACATGCTGGAAAAGTATCCTTTAAATTATTGTTCACGCTGTCATAAAAATCAGTTTATCTTGGTGGGCTATGAAAGTGACTTACGAAAAGTGTTCATTCAGAAGTAAATATTTGTTTTAGATATTGTACAGCCACAGAAGGTCTTTACAAAGAACCTAGGACTCAGAACCAAGAGAATTAGTTATTTCCTGAGTTCTGTGACTTGTGAGATGTGCACAGGGTGGGGTCTTTTCCCTCTCCACATTCAGTTCACTCCGTCATTTCTGTAGGAGACATCACATTGCACAGGGCACAGAATGTCACATCTAAACTCTTTGCCACAGATATCCCCTCCTAAGTCTTATATCTCTATCAGCTCTTCCAGGTAGAGTCCCCACTCTGCTCCCTCTCCTCCCTCCAGCACTCAGTTTTGCCCCTCTATTTTCCAGAGCTGTTCCCTTAAGCATGTTTATCCTGGTTCTCAGCACAACTCCCAGCTTCCGGGGGCTGCTTTGAGCCCACTGGCCCACTGGCTCGTATTCAATCATGGCTCAAAATGGTGGGCCTTTCTCTGCAAACATCATTGCATGGCCACTGTGGGAAGTTCAGTGAGTGGCCATATGTATGTACAGGCAAATCCATTGTTATTGTTGGAGACTTCAATACCCATCTCTCAGCAGTGGATAGATCAAGCAGAGAGAGAATCAGTGTGAATATAAATGATTTGAATAGTAGTATCAATCAGTGTGATCTACTGACATATAGAATACTCCCTCCAACAACTACAAAATATACATTTTTCTCAAGCTTACATGAAACATTCACCAAGAATGACCCAGAATAGATGACATTTTGGGCCATAAACACACCTCAAAAAATTTAAAAGAACAGAAATACAACAAAGTATGTATATTTTCAGATTATAATGGAGTTAAACTAGAACTTAAACTAGAAATCAGTAACAAAAAGGTCCCCCACAAATAGTTGGAAATTAAACCAAACACTTCTAAATAACTCATGGGTTAAAGAAAACATTTCAAGAGAAATTTTAAAATATTTAACTCTAAGTTAAAATGGAAATATACCTTATCAAAATTTGTGGGATGCAGCAAAGCAGTGCTTAGAGGGAAAGTTATTGCATTGATGCCTACATTGGAAAAGAAGAAAGATATCAAATCAATAATCTAAGTGTCCGACTTTAGGAAACTAGAAAAAGAAGAACAACTTATACCTAAAGCAAGAAAATAACAAAAATTAGACTAAAAATCAATGAAATTGAGAATAAAAATAGAGAAAAATCAATGAAATCAAAAGCTGGTTCTTTGAAAGATTGATAAAACTGATAAGTCCTTAGCTAGGCAAGCTAAATAAATAAAAAGAGAGAGAAAGAGACAGAAAAGCACAAATTATCAGTCTTAGGTGGCTTAATGACCTCACTCAGGACAGAGTGCCAGACTGTGAGACTCGCTGGTACTTCTGCTGTGTTGGTTTTTGCCTTTTAATTTAGTCTCGAGGTCTCTCTCAGGGGAGCGGCTATAAACTCTAGCCCTGCCCTGACCCAGGGACTGGGTCATGGATGTTTCCAGTCTGTCTTTTATAAGACATTTCTTTATCCTGGTGGATGGACTAATGCCTACATGTCACCAGTGACCTGGTGTCCCTCTCACGGGAATCTTGTTTACACCGGTGGACGCCCTTGTGGCTCTCCTCTGACCTGTGTCCAGTTATTCCACCAAGATTGCCGCTCCCTGGGCTAGCCCTGACCGGCAGAGACGTTAGGTCCAGATGTGCGGGTCAGGTGAGACACAGCGGAGACCACTCAGCACAACGCATGATGTCACGGAAGCAGGGCCCAGGGAGAAGAGGGCAGCACGCCTCACGGGGCCAAACGGAGGCGAGAGCTGTATGGGAAACGCACGCTCGAGCAGCAGGTGGGGAGCAAGAGAGAGCGAGGGACCTGGGGGCCGAGGCCTCCATGGGGGTCCAGGACGTTACCCAAGCAGGTTTCCCAAGAGGAGTTCTAGTTGGTGTGTTTAGAGCAGGCGACCACCAGCTCCGTGGAGTCGCGCTGTGACTGCGAGGGCGTCACTGCGGCACAT
>CAUYSK010021320.1:0-27809 GCA_963575035.1 Avahi laniger
TTGGACAGCTAAAAATACATATAGCAAAAATTAGCCGGGCATGGTGGCACATGCCTGTAGTCCCAGCTACTTGGGAGGCTGAGGCAGTAGGATCGCTTGAGCCCAGGAGTTTGAGGTTGCTGTGAGCTTGGCTGACGCCACTGCACTCGCCCCAGGCAATTGTGTGAGAATCTGTCAAAAAAAAAAAAAAAAAAAAAAAAAAAACCTAGTCAAGGAAAGTGCCACATTCTCACCTTCTAACACATAATCATCAGTTGTAACAGCTGTAAGACATGGAAAAACTCCAATCACTAAACAGTCAAAGGAATTTTCCTAAAGAAGTGGACCCTTCTCTTCCTTTCTCATCTTCTTCTATCATTAAGACCTGGGTTGAGGTCACCTCTAACATTTCACTTACAGAAGCAACATGTTGGCATAAAAAGACCATAAGCTTTTGAATAAGATCTGAATTTCAATTCTGGCTTCATCATATGGGGTTTATGGTGGGGGAGCATCTTGGCCTCAATTTCCACATTAGTGAATTGGGGAAATGATGCATACTTCTAAGGGCTTTTAGGAAGATTAAATGAAATATAAAGCTCTTTAGTTCTTCAGGCTGAAGATTAAGTACCCAAGAAATGTACCATTTCCTAGTTCCATGTTTCTTCTCTAATTATTCTTCAAATGGGATTATAGAAACTGTGGATCAGGACACACTGCCTTACTCAGAAGGTTGCATACTGAACTTGCTTAAGAAAAATAAGTTTTATTCTATCAAGTCATTAAAGGTCAAATTGTGCAGTTCATGAACTCAGAGACATTACCAGGTTGTCCCCTTCTCTAAATAGAACTTGTGCTATCATTTTGTTGGTCGAGCTGTTGTCTCCTAGGGTCTCCTTATATTATCCCACAGGCTACCTAGTTCCTTGATCCCAAGCAATTCACTCTCTGTACTTGTCTAGATATGGTGCCAGCTCTACCCTGGACTTCTTTTTCAATATTCTTGCTTTTCCTAGAAGAAACCCTTAGCTCCCTATTAGTGAAATTAGATATAAGCCATGATTTGAAGAGGAAAATAACTTGGAACACTTAGCTTCATTTAATTGTCTATACTGATGATTATCTCTATGAGTGTTAACAAAGGAGAATTGAAAATACTCATTTCTACTTTCTTCCCCCAAATTTGTGTTTCTGTCTCAGCTAGGCAAGAATAAGCAGGGTGTGTGATGCCATTTTAAGCTGTTCCACGTCAGAATGAAATCCTAATTATAGTTTATATGTCAAACAGACCAGTTCAATGGTGATACCTTTTATACAGGTCCAGTGCTTAACACAGACAAGTATAAATTTTCTAATGAGAAATATCTGCTTCTATACTCTCAGAACTACTTACTAGTCTGGAATGACCCTTCCCTCATCACTCCTAACCCAACCTGATACAGAGATTATTTAGGGACCCAATAGCCAGCCAAGCTGCTATATACTTAGGAGCACCTCTCACAGTAGGATTGAAAGAGAATATGAAGATAGTTAAAAGTACTGTATTTTGTTGTACAAAATGAGATGTTGTCTCATGGACCTTTAAAAAAAACTACAGAATTTGCAGCCTTCTAATGGTTCAAAGAATGGAGAATAGTTCATGTGTTTGTTAAATGAAAGTCATATGTAGCTATTTATGTGTCCCTTCCACTTCATAACTATAAAAATATGTATATGGATTTTCTAAACAAAGTGATACTTTAAACACAAGTAGATTCAATGTGTGCTTACCAGTTTACTATTTGGCTTTATCTTAAGGTACAGATAGTCTGTGGTACTACTGAAAATACCTTTACTGTTATTATTTTGATCAAAATTTGTAATATATAATCCAGTTTGAGATGTTGAATAAAATTTTTCTAATCTCGAATTATTTTGTGTTTATTTTTGAAATTTGCAGTAGAAATAACACCCTCTAACATTCATAAACAATCTGGTAAAATAGTAATCTTGTCATCAGTACACTATTTCTAAAATTCCAATGTTGGAACCCTGTGGATCTGCACACATCTACTTGGGAATCCAAAAGTTCTGCGATAAAACCTGCCAGCCAAAAACCACCAGGAAGACACCTGTAATCAAACAAAGTAAGGTTGATTAGCTTGTTGTAGGAAGAGAAAACAGCCACTCTGAGGAACAGTAACATATTTCAGGAAAAAAAGAACTAGAAAGGTCTTTATAGGATTTCAGCTAAAATGAAAATTGTGAAAAGTAACTGTGGTGGAGTGGAAATACCACAGGGCGTGAAGTAAAAAGTCCTAGTTTGTCTGTATCCAACAATGTCTAAAAAGGAATTACACACCATGACCAGTGGGATTTATTTCAGTTATATTAATACATGGCTGATTCAGCCTTAAAACCAATCAATATAATATACCATACCAACAAACTAAAGAAGAAAATCATATGATCATATCAATAGACAAAGAGTTTGACAAAATTCAACCCTCGTTCATGATCAAAAATTCTCAGTTAAAAATAGAAGGGAATTACCTCAACTTGATAAGAGCAGCTACCGAAAACCTGTACATTAAACTAAATAGTGAAAAACTGCATGTTTTTCCCCTAAGATTAGGAACAAAGCAAGGATGTCTGCTCTCACTACTCTTACTCAACTTAATATTAGAAGTTCTAGTCACTGCAGTATGGCAAGAAAAAGAAATAAAAGACATGCAGATTGGAAAGAAAGAAATTTTTTAAAATTGTCTTTATTTACAGATTATATGATTGTTTACATAGATACTACTAAGGAATCTATTTTAAAAACAAACAGAAAACTCCTGGAGCTAATAAGTGAGTTTAGCATGGTCACAGTGTAAAGATCAAGACCAACACCCAAAAGTCATTTGCATTTCTATAGTCTAACAGCAAACATATGAAAACAAAAACACAAGACTATTTAAAGTCACTCCAAAGAAAATGAAGCAAATAGGTATAAACTTAAAAAAACATATACAAGATTTGTGTGCTAAAAGTGCTGATAAAAGAAATCAAACAAGACCTAAGTAAATGGACATACATACCATGGTCATGGATTGGAAAACTCAACATAGTAAAGATGTAAGTTCTGCTTAAAATGATCTATAGGCTTAATGCAATTCCTATCAAAAATCTCAGCAAGGTTTTTCATAAGCATAAATAAGCTTATAACAAAATGTATGTAAATATATTTAGAACAGCTCAAGCAATCTTGACAAAAAAGAAAAAGTAGCAAAAAGATTTGGAATCAGGCCAGGCCCGGTGGCTTGTGCCTGTAATCCTGGCATTCTGGGAGACCAAGGTGGGAGAATCGCTTGACATCAAGCGTTCGAGGCCAGCATGAGCATGAGTGAGACCCTATTTCTACTAAAAGTTGAAAAAATTAGCTGGCTTTGGTAGTGCACTCCTAGCTACTTGGGAGCCTGAGGCAGAAGTATTACTTTAGCCCAGGAGTTTGAGGTTGCAGTGAGCTATTATAATACCAGTGCATTCTAGCTGGGGCAACAGAGTGAGACTCTGTCTCAAAAAAAAAAAAAAAAAGATTTGGCATCGGAAGACCTAAGTTTGTCCTCACGCTTGAATAGATATCCTATCTGATCTTACAAGGTAGATCTTATTATATATTACCCCTTGTTTTGCAGATGAGGTAGCTGTAATTTAGAGGTCACACAGATCTATAACCCTTGTCTTCTGACTTGAAATCCAGTGGCTCTTCTCTCCACCAATTCTAGTTAACTGCTGATCTGAAAAAAATTTTTTTCAGATTATGACTTAAAACCAACCTCGTGCTGAAAAGAAGAATGATCATTCTACCCAATATTAAGGCTTGCTATTAATGTTAATATATAGCTATAGTAATTGTTCTGGGTTGAATTGTATTCCTTTGTAGCCCTCAAAATTTTTATGGTTAAGTCCTAACCCCTAACCCCCAGTACTTTAGAATGTGAAAGTATTTGGGGATAGGTAACAGCTAATTAAGGGAAAATGGGGTCATATGGATGGATCCCAATTCATTGATGACTGGTTTCCTTGTAAGAAGGGAATAGGACAAGAAGAGGCACAGAGGGAGGACCATGTGAAAACACAGAGAGAAGATGGCCATCTACAGGCCAAGGAGAGAGAATGCCTCAGAAGAATGCAACCCTGCCAACACCGTGATCTTGGCCTTCCAGCTTCCTGAACTGTGAGAAAGTAAGTTTCCATTGTTTACACCACCCAGTCTGTGGTACTTTGTTATGGCAGCTTTAGCAATCTAATGCAATAATCAAGACAGTATGGTATTGGTAAAGGGATACACACATAGATCAATAAAGCAACCCAGAAATTAACCTGTACACATATGCATAACTGATTTTTGACAACAAATGATGCCAGAACAATTGGACATACATAGGCCAAAAAAAAAACCCTCAAACCTCACTCTTTATATAAAAATGAAATTTAAATGGATCAAATGCTTAAGCATAAAATATAAAACTAGAAAATCTTCATGATCTAGGGAAAGAAAGAATTCTTTCTTAGACTTGACACAAAAAAATCACAATTTATAAAAGGAAAAGTTGATAAATTGGACTTCATCGAAAGTGAAAACTGCTCTGCAAAACTCACATGAAGAAGATGAAGAGTCAAGCTATCATTACACACCTATTATAAAGGCCAAAATTAAAAATAATGATAACACCAAATCTTGTCAGTTGTTTCTTTTATGGTTTTCTTATCGAATGTGTACTATGTACCACTCTTTGTTTTTACTATGATTTTACTAGCATGTCCTTAAACATTTTACAAACATTCGTAATAGGTAACATTCTTTATAATAAAAAGGAATAATCTTGTCTCAATTTTTGGAAGACAGGTTTTAGTTTTTTTGTTTGTTTTCACCTTTCTTTCCTCCAATTCTTCATTGCTTTACTCTGTACTTTTAATAACCCTCTTAGTTGTCTCCAAATAGATTTATTAGCAAAAGCCCTTTAGCAGCTGGTGTTTTTGTTCTGAGGTCTCTGTAGCTTTAATTAATTTATCACTAGTTTTTTTTAATCTAAAACTTTTAAATTCAAAATTTTTTTTCCTAGTTAGTCTCAATAATTTGGGGAATATTTTCTAGTGAATTTTTCAGGAAAAGTTATTGGATGGCTAATTTTCTGAAAATTTTATACTACCAAATATCTTTCAAGTATCTTAGAAGGACAGTCTCATAGTTGGAGTGTGGAAGAGTTTGTTTTGGAGCCAAAATACTGGGCAACCCTATAATCCATCCAGATCCTGCCTAGCAGAAAAAACAAATTTCTGGCATATGACTTCATAAACAAAAGGAAAAACTCTCCTTTTAGGATGATGGCTTCTATCATCCCAGTTGTAATTTGCTAGGAGCCATCTTTCCCCAGTGTCCTAGTGGGAGACCAGAAATTATCTAGAGAGCATTCTGTGATGCTGGAAATGGTCTGTATCTGTAGCCACTAGCCACGTGTGACTGTTGAATACTTGAAATGTGGCAAGTGTAATTGAATAAGTAAATGTTTGCTTAAATTTAAATAGCATCATGTAACTAGCAGCTAGCATATTGGACAATGCAGATCTAGAGGGATCACTAAGGGCTTTGGAGTTGTCCACTCAAATCCAGAGTTTGCCACTTCCCAGTTTTATGACCTTGAGCTAGTTATTTAACTTCTGAGTTTTGATTTTTTTTTTCCACAACCAAGGGGCCTAAAATTAATACCTACCTTCACAGGTTGTTATAAGAATTATAAGAAATCTGCAGTATCTGGTACGCTGCTTAGTACATGGTAGATGCTCAATAAGTGATACCTATTGTTAATATTTTCTTCCCTTGCTTTTATTTCTGCTGTTGGCATAAATCCTATTGACTTCTATTTTCCTAATCCCATGTAATTATTTTTTCTGTAAGATTGGTATTTCAGAGCCCTTCTGGGCAGAGGGCCTTGTCCTGAGGATTGGTGATAAGAAGTGACCCTGGCAGGAAACAGGTGCAAGGCCTGTGCTTTGGAGAGAGAGGACACGGGGTTAAAACGTTTCACTCAATCGCGTTGAGTCTAAAAGACCAGGCTTAGGCAGGGGGACCAAAAGTCCCTGACTTTGCAAATGGCAGACTGAGCACCCAAGGCCAGAACAAGCTCCAGGGAAGAGGGCAAGGACTGGGCAATGAGATTCAGCTGGGTCTTAGGACTTGAAGAACAGAAAATTTGAATAAATGAAGAAAGAAGAAAACATTCCTGAAGAAAAGGAGCCAGTAAGTTCACAGAATAGACTTTATGGGACAGTGAATAAGACCATCTGCTTACATATGGATAAATAGTGAAAAATGCAACTAGAAAAGTGGGCAAGGAGCATATGAGGGAGCGGAGACGGGGGTCTCAATGTCCTGCAGTGAAGTTTGGATAAGGGAAAGTAGAGAAAAGTTTTAAATAGGAGCATAATGACTTCAGTAATCACTTTTGGCTTGATTACTTCTCACTGGCACTGTACTAAGGACTGGGGTTAAACAAACATTCATGAAGACCCTTCAAGGCCAGAGCAGGGATTTGAGAGAATTCAGATTCACTGAGACTGATCCCAGAGACCCTGGAATCCTGACAGTTGCGGGGACAGAGGACAGAAGCTTAGCCAGCTGGGCATGAGATCCTAAGTGGCTCAAGTAAGGTCACTCCTAGGAATTCTCAGCCAGTGCCAGACATGGACACAGGAAGTCCAGGGGCAGGAAGTGCTTGAGGTCAAGTGAGCAGGGGGCGATTTGGTGATGGTCCCAGAAGTGACGCTCAAGAGTAGTGCTGCAGGACACGGAGAGGAAATAAGATGGGATAGGGCAGGGTCCTATCCAGAAGGCTCCAGGAAATTAGAACAGGTCTTTGAGAGCCAAGGAAAAGCTCAGCTTGATGGATTAGGACAGGAGAGCCAGGAGTGAGGTTCTGGGTTCTGGGGAAGACATGGAGGCAATTTTTGGAACACTGTGGCAGAGCGGGGACCAGTGGTCAACACTAGAACTAGGCATCACAGTGCAAGCAATGTGAGAGATGTGGGGAAGAGGCTGGAGCCATTTCTATACCTGCTGCAGGACAGGATGGACTCTCCATGTGGGAATGTAACAGGGCTTAACTGGGAGCTGGGGAGAGTAGAAACCAGGAGGGGAGATGGCTCAGTAGAGACTTTAAATTGTAGGTCTTAGTTCTCATTTCTCTATTGTCTGTTCTCTGTAAACTGTGAGTTCCAAAGGGTACAAAGGAGTTGCTTTAGTTGTACTGTGAGAGTAGCTTATGCTAACCACTGATCTTACTTCCCCTACCTACCTTCTACGCCCACAAAAAGGCTTGGGACTCCACTAGCCGTCTGGGCCTTGCTAAATCAGGCCATGCCAAGTCCATCTTGTTTTCACTCTTCCTCATTCCCACCCAAACAGATGCTGCTGCCTGGGCCAGAGATCTCAAGCAGGGACTGCTGGCTGATGGGGCCTGGGGCGGTCTTTAATCCCTGCAGAGACCATAGGGATGGTGAGTGGGAGGGGAGCCAAGCACAGGTTGTATCTTGTTAAACTAGTCTGCTTGGCTACAGCGTAAGTCTCAGAAATGGGTCTGAAATCTCAGCTGGTAAGCTATTTATTTCAGACAATTTTCAAAGAACCCAAAAATCCCCACCAGCTAAAAAGATGGATATTTTTTTGAATAGTACAGAAGTATCTGTGTTATGAAAAGTAAAAGAACAGTGGCAGAAAATCCAGGCTTCCTCTGTAGGTTTTGTATTGGTTGCATTTAAGGTGACATCCTCTAATTTTCCTAAGCCCTGGTGGGGCCTACTGGAAACATCTGCTGGATTTGAGGGGTAAGGGGATGCCTCCCTCATCCCCTGGGTGTGTGTGTGTTTGGTGTGGGATTTGTCAGTCTGGGAAGCTGAGGGCTCTGGGCAGCTTGAGCCTGGCAGATTTCTCCCACCTGCCTGAAATGCAGCCCCGGGAGGGTAGAGGCCCCTACCCAGCCCCGTCCTGCACCTTCACTCTCGGTCCCTGGAGCTGTGACCTTTATTTCAAGTCTAGTCCCCAGGGGGCTCAGTGGAAATGAGGACAGCTGATAAGCCTGACAATATTGACTTTATGGGGAGTATTCAGCGAATTTACTTTCTGCAAGTAGGCTGCACTCTTATCTGCTGCCCACAGAGCATCTAAATCCTCACCTAGGGGACCTGTTGATGAGTCACGTCTCTTATACAAAGACCAGAGAATAAAGAGGGAAAGGGGAGTCCCAGCCACCCCTTTCTTTCTCTGGTGCCTGGTCCTGCCCAACCCACCCGCTGCTTTCCCCACTGCCCTTGGGTTTATTGGCTGAAAATAGAAGCACTCGCAGCTCCAGGCCTACGGAGTCAAGGCCAAGCCAGCCTGGTCTCGAGAGGTCGGCAGCTGGGCACACCCAGGGCTGTTGTGCCCCTCTAATTGGTAACTATGGGAAGCTCACGTGAAGTAGTTATGCTACTACGCTTTATGCTGCGATAGTCAACATTTGCTCTGGAAGAAGGACCCGCCTAGTGCTAACACCAGGTGTCTGGGGGAGGAAATGTGGGTGTGGGTGTGGGTGTTACCAAGGGGTCCTGGGTCTGGGACCCTGGAGAGTGGAAATTAATTTTAAGAGAAAGGCCTGATGCTCAGGAGAAGTTTTTCTTTTCCCTCTGATTTCTGTGTTTGCTCCAAATAGTGGAAGGAAATAAATGTTTCTTATCAGTACAGGACCCAAGAAACTTGAAGGAGAGAGGTGGGAACCAGAATGCTGGGTTGGGCAGATGAAAAAAAAAATGGACGTGCCCTTTGGAGCAAATTAGAGGCACGTGTTTAGATTCCCAATCTAGCTTTCGGATGGAGTTTTTCTGGTAACGAAAAGAAAAGAATAATATTTATTGAGTAACTATTGTTTCATATTACCACTATTTTTTAGTATTTACTCCAAATCACTATCTTTGCATACATCAGCTCACTGTATCTTCACAATAACCCATGATGTTGATATTATTTCCAATTTGCTGTTGATAAAATTGAGGCCGGAAGAAGTAAAGTAACTTGCCCAGGATGACAACTAGTATCAGAGCAGTGATACAAACACCAGTCTGCCTCCTAAGCCAAGTCAAAGGTTTTTTTCTTAGCTACCACAATAACCTCCCTGCCATTTGGCATTTCTCACTGTCTTTCTCACTTAATCCTCAGCAAATCAATGAATATTTAGTATTCTCATATTATAGGAAACAGGCTAAGAAGGATACCTGTCCAGGACCACAAAACCAGTGTATATCAGACTGTGGTCTGCAGTATCTGGTTTCTTTCCTTTCCTGTCATGACTAGGGAAGATTTCGGGGAAGTCTAAAAATGATGATGAAATAACCAAATCTCCCTTTGCTTATGAGAGAAGACCAAAACTCTCACCCTTCCTATGCCCCTCCCACTGCTCAGGTGGAGAGTCATTTTATATTGATATAGGGTATAATTCTCTAAGTCAATAAAACTTCCATGAGTCTTTATACTTCAAAAACAATGCATCAAAAGATATAAAGATGTAAAACAAACACTCCTGGAAAAACAAAAGAGAACAGACACAAAATAGTAAAGGGAGATCTTCACACAACACTCTCCTTACTAGATCAAACAGACCAATACTTCCAAGAATATAGAAGACTTGTTTATGGATGTGTACAAAAACATTTTACCTTGTAAACAGAAAATGTACCTCCTTTTCTAGTTTCTACGAAACATTTATAAAAGTTGATTATGTGTTTTACCAAAAAGAAAAATCTCAATAAATATCCCAAAGCAAAAAACATACAGGGCATATCTTTGACTATACTGCAATAAAATTCAAAATTAATAGCAAATGGTTGCCAAAATATACAGTAAGGAAATTAAAAACATTTTCTTTTTTTTTTTTTAGGTACAAAGCACAGTGCTTACTAAAGGCACAAAGCGGAAAGTCTGAAGGGAAAAACACTTTCTAAACAAAAAACAGCAGACTTTAGAAACTAATAACAATGATACTGCAAGCAGAAACAGAATATCTCCAAAGGTATATCAGAAGAAAGTTTATAGTGTAGAATGCTTCTTACTAAACAAGAAAGAATAAAAATAAATAAGCATTCAGTTCAAGAATGGAGGGAGGGTCGAGAGGAAACAAAAACATAAACAAATAAGAAGAGCAGATTTAATAAAGGTATGGGAGAAGTTGATGCGTTAGAAAATCATAAGAGTGATAAATGAATCCCAGATCTATTTTTTAAGTATAATAAAATGGACAAATATTTACAAAGCTGACCAAGAAGAGAGACAAAAATTATCAACACATAATATGAGGCATGAGAAGGAGGATAACACAAATATAGAGATTTTTAATTGAATAACTGTATATAACACTGTACTAATGAATCTGAAAATGTCAAAATTTATATATCAAAGTACCAAAATTGAAAAAAGATAGAACATTTAAGAAGAGATAGAACACATGAAGGAACAAAACCTACCTAGAAGAATTTACTCATAAATTATATTAAATATCAAGAACCAGCTAATTCATATGATAAATAAATTGGTGGATGCGTGCTTAATAGGTGAATGGAAGACGGGTTGGGTAGACGACTGGGTAAATGGACAGATGGATGAATGCGTTGGGACCTCAATACTCAGAATTGGGGATTTTGTAAAAGGGTTAGGAATGAAGTGGGAAAAAGAGGAGTTTTAAGACTACATAAGGCCAAAGCTTAACCTCTAGCCAAAATGACCTTGACCGACACCCACCTGGGCTGGCAGAAATCCCTTCCAAAATCCCAGGTTTGATCTTTCCTAAAACTGACAAACCCTGCATACAGAACTAGAGGGCGAGTGTTCACAGGCTAATCCAGACAGATCAATTAAACCAGCAGAACCAGAAAGCCTGACAGCGCCCAAGCTCTCCTAGCGACCTACCCTTCCCTCCCCAGCCCCCTGTTCCCTCCCCAGGAGCTCGCAGGTGCAGTCTCTCCAGGGGGCGGTGAGAGCCATGAATAGTAAGGGTTTTAGCTCAAGCACACAGAGGCGTTTAGCTGCCCAAACCTAATCCCCCAATAATCGGATTATGTAAATTCCTACTTCAACCCCTTCTCTTGCAGGATCCAGCCCCTAAACTCTCCACACTGGGAGACTGGCATGGGAGAGGGCCTATAACTCTGAAGGATCACTGCTAGCAGAATGGAGCACCGAAACTGTTTCTCCTGCTTCTGAAAGTATAAAACCAGCAATAACATTTAAGAAAGCTTTGAGAAGAAAAAAAAAATTGTCAACTCTGGTTCCAGTGTGCCAACCTGATGGTGCTCCTTTCTCTGTAGTCCTTGTCCTTCTCTCTGTCCTCATCCACCTTCACACAGATCCTATTTCACAGCTTATTGTTGTTTCATTTGGCGTCACACATTTCTGTCTTGCTCCCCAGTTTCTGCAATTCTTTTTCTCAGCCGTAAAATGTGCCATTGAAAAAACACTATCACCTCACAGTTTCTTGGCTAAGGTGAAGAGTAATGTAGGTGCCTGGTTTAAAATCTAACATGTCCTCTATCAGAATTGCCATGTAATAGGGCAGGGTGGAAAAAACATGGGCACTGTGAAGCAGCAGTTCCTTTCCACATTGTCTTCTCTGTTCCCAAAGAGAATGGAGGGCAGGGAGAGGAGCAAATCAGGGAAGTTTGCTGCAATATTAGGTTATGTTTCCAAAGGTCCCTTTTGTGCCTTTGTACAAATTGACCAATTGATTCTCTCCAAGCCACCCTCATATCCATCCTCAATACTGCCACCGTGATGAGCCTCGTACCTGTAAGTAAACGTATTATTCCAGTGTTCCAAGTGCACAGTTGCCTTCACCTGGAATGTCCTCTCCCCCATCCTACATTTGTAATTCCTACCCAGCCTTCACCACCCTTCCACCCAGGCACCCAAGCTGCCAAGGCTCCTACCTGGGCTACTGTGCTTTGGATGGCCCTGCTCTGGCTCTCCTCCAGAGCCTACCTGGCCCCTATGTTCCACCTTCTAGAGCATGCTCTGGGTATCTAGGACCCCTGAATTTCCATTTCTGTTCACATGGTCCTGAACCCATTTTCAGGGCCTGCATAGGGCTGTTCCTTAGGTCCATGTGGTCTGGGAGTTCACGTCATACACACAAGGCCCTTCACAGAACAGGACAGAGCTAGGAGCTGGGAAAAAAATGAGGGTGGGTTGGGAGTCCCCATTTGTACCCTTGTCCTAGTCCCCACAAATGGCAGAGACAGCCTTGCTTCACGGCCTGGTTTAAATGCCATCTTCCCATGAGTAACCTTTGATCCTCCAGCTAAAATTTTTTGCCTCTCTATTTCTAACTCCAATTTAAAACTGTCTGGAACTCAGGACTGTCTGTCTTGTATTTAATCATGTTGTCATGTCCTCTCCCTTCCAATTGCTATTAGCTCCTTGAAGGCAGATACAGAACTTTCCTCACCTTCCTACCCCTCTCCCCAGAACCTAACAATTCACACAACATCTTTGTATTTATAGTAAAACTGTATTAGTTTGTTTGGGTGGTGGGTGAGGGGGCGGGGGTGTGATAAATAACTCAAAAATCTCAGTGGCTTACAACAATAAAGATTTATTTCTTACTCATATCACATGAGGGCTATGATTGGCTATGGGTTTGCTCCATGGCCTACGGACTTTCAGAGCGAACCAAAACGTGACTGAGCCCAACGAACAATCACTCAGTCTTAAAGCTTCTGCTCCATCATAGCAAACTTTAGGTCTGCTCACATTCTATTGGCTGTCGCAAGTCACATGGCCAAACCTGGCAGTGGGGTAGGGAAGTGTATTCCCTCTACCTAGAGGGAGGCACTGCCAATCACATGGCAGTTGGTGGGGCCATATACTACTCTCCCAGGGAAGGGAGCCAGAAGTTCTGACCACAATAAAATTCACAATATACAGACCATGTGCTAGGCAATGCTAAATGCTTTACCTGTTTTTTTCTCATTTAATCCTCACAGTCCTATCATTGTCTCCATTTTACAGACGAGGAAACTGAGGCATAGAGAAGTTATATAATTTGCCCAGGATTATACAAGTGAATAGATGAGGAATTTCAACTCAGGTAATGCAACTAACTCCAAAGCCCTTTGCTCTTATTCACAAAGCTAGAATGCACGTGTGAATTTATTGTGCCAAATCCTATACTAGGTCTTTCAGAGGGAGTCATGCCTGGAAATTCATTACTTTTCATTCATCAATTAACCAACGTTTGATGAGCACCTATTCACTGGGAGTAGGGTGGGATGGGGAAGAGGCAGACAAGAAAAATAAGTATTAATGTTACTAAGTGGAGATGAGTGCTAAGAAGAATAAAACAGGCAGAAGGATAAAGAGTCTTTGTGTGTGTGAAGGTACAATTTTAGATATTGTGATCAAAGATTTCACTGAGAAGGTGACATTTGAGTAAAGACCTGAAGAAGAAGTCAGCTCTTTGAGATCGGGGACTTGTATCTGTTTTGTTTGAAGTTGCATCCCCAGCACCTAGAACAGGGCCTAGATCACCGTAGGCACTCAGTACTAATTTGTTGAATGAATGAAAGGAAGCAAGTCAGAGAGGGAGTTATATGGATAACTTGGGGGAGGGGGGTTTTAGGCAGAGGAAACACTGCGAAGGCCATGAAGCAGGAGGGTGTCTAATGTGCCCCTGAAACAACAAAGAGGCCGGAGTGGCTGGAGCTGAGTTAACCCCTGGAAGAGAAGGGACAGACAGTCAGAGGGATAAAGGATATCCTGGAGTGGGGGGCATTATAAAGGCTTCAGCTTAATTCTGTGTGGACTGGAGAGCTACTGAAGGGCTTTAAGCAGAGAAGTGATGGGAATCTGATTTGTGTTTTCACAGGGATCATTCCGGGCCATGCTGGAGCAGGGACAGAAGGAGGCAAGTGCAGAAGCAGGAAGACGGATTAGGGGGCCCCTCCCTCACTGAAATAACCAGGTCCTGTGCTGGGCATTGTGGAAACTGAGGTGAATAAATCCAGGGATCTGTCCAGTGCCGTGATTGTCAAATTTTGCTGTGCCTCTTAATTTCCTACTGTACTTAGTAAAAAAATACTGATTTTGGACCATGCTTCCCAAAATCCTGATTTAGTGGGACTGGGTTGTGGGTGTTGGGATCCCAGCTCATGAGTCTGAAATAAGTGGCTCTTGGTCTACAGCTGGAGGCTCATCGGGGCTTAAATAAACGTCCGATGAATTAACGATGGGTACGGACTTGACCGAGTTTGTCTGTGTTGGGAAAGGATGTCGGTAAGTGGCACCCCCAGCCTAGGTAGGAGGCAGACCCCCCTTCCCGCTGTCAAGCCTCACACACAGCGGGGTTCTCCTTCCTCACCTGCTCCCATTCTGGAGCACAAGGGAGGGCTGGCCCAGGGAAGCCAGGGCGCAGGGAGTGGGGAGGAAGAGGTGGGAGTCCCCGACGGGAAGGGGCCCCGGGGGCCCTACCAAACAAAAGGCGGCTTCCTATAAAGGCAGCGGCCGAGGCGCGGCGTCCAGGCGAGGGCGCACACCGCGGGCAACCGACACAGCGACAGCGACGGCGCGGGCTCTGGCAAAGAGGTGCGTCCATTCCTGGGGGACGTGGGCACCACCCGAGCTGGGCTGTTGTAGGCTCGCGGGTCTCTGGCTTAGCCCCCCGAATCTGAGCCACACTCGCCCCGGAGAACAGGAATGTGGCAACGACTGGGTAGCAGCCACCAAGGCGATTCCGAGGGAAGACCTGGGGACTTTTCGCGGGGTAGAGGCGGTGGCACGACTCCTGGGGTGCCAGGCCAACCTCCTAGCATGTTGACGGGGCCGCTGCACTTTAAGATATGTTGCTGGGAATCCCGTGTCCCCTTTCGCTCCAGTGCATTGCCCAGGACCCTTTAGATACTTCTTGCGTTTCCGTGAACGTCTCCAGGACACCTGGCAGATGTGAAACTTCAGCCACGAGATGCTTTCCTGGACTCCTGAAATACTTATTCATTCGGCAGGGCCGTAGTTTGCAAGGGAGAGCAAAAGTTGTCATAGAAGGAAAAACTGGGAAGCTGGAAGTGAAGCGGGAAGAAGCTTGCGCTGAATGGGCAGGGGGTTCGAGGTGCGCCCAGGCTTGGAGGTGCAGGTATTAAGCGCACCTCAGAACAGGTGGCTTCCCCACTGTGAGGCTTGAATGAACCGCTCCCGCTTAGGGCGTCCTGCCAAAGAGTGGTATTCATTTAATATATCAACATGCAGAGTTGCCTAAGTGAGAAAAGTAACTTGCATAATCGTATGTATAATAATTTTAAATGGTAGGGGTTTGTGTGTGTGTAACATACACACCAAACTGTGACTGGGAAGTGAAGTGAGCTTGAGTAGGTAGACAGAGGGGCAGGGAGCCTTTTATGCACTTATGTACTGCTTGATTTTTTTTTCTTAAATGAACATGTGTTACTTCTGTAATAATTTCAAAAGGCAGAGCTGTGTCTAGTCTTGGAGGTTAGGAACCTTCCACCAATCTAACTATATACACTACTTTTCATTTTTCTCTTTCTGGCAAGTGTTTTTGCTTACTTTCAAGAGAAAGATGAAAGATGAGATAAATGCATGTTACCAAAGATGAGATAAATGCCAGGAAGAGAAATTTAAAGCTGGGTGAAAAAAGAGCTATGCGAGTCTGATGCCTGGGGGCAGGCCCCATATGAATGTTAGCCCTGAGCTGTGCTGTATCCTTTCTAGTTGACCTGGGCTTTGTGTCCGGGAACTCCTGGCACAAAAGAATAGCAGCTCTTGTGGAGGGCATTGGTCACCTTCTTGGGGGTGTAATTGTCCTCTTTTTCTCTGGTAAAGTGTTCCTTTCCCTCAGTGGTGACAATATAGAGAAGTTTGTGCACATCTTTATTCCTGCTGTTTACCATGGCTTTCCTCCAGCTCGGGCATTCTTAACCTGGGGTACATAACTCCCACCCACTCAAGGATATGCAGGTTGCATTCAGGGGTTCTATGAATTTGGATGGGGAAAAATTACATCTTTACATCTACTAAACTTTAATCTAAAGATATCATTTCCTTTATTTATAAACATGGGTAATGGACTACAGTAGTATTAGCAGTGGTGGTGAATTTGTCACCAATAAAAATCATAGATATTTGCATCTCATATCACAGATATTCCAGCTCTATTGAAAAAATCATTTACATATCACTTCTTAGAGATTATGGTAATAAATCTAGTTATTTAATGTGTTAAAAATGACGCATATGTATTACTGTATTGCATTTTAAATTATTTTAATAACTGCTACATATAATTGGTTTTTTCTTTGCCTATGCATTTCAGTTTATGCATTTGAAATTGTTATTCTGAGGAGGGAACCAAAGGCCTTTTACTTTATTTAAATTCAATGTTCTGAAAAGGAATCCATCCCTAAGCTTCCCTAGACTGCCAAAAGGTTCCACGACACAAAAAAGGTTGTGAACCCTGACCCAACAGGAGTCCTCAATGGTGACATAAATGCATAATTACCCAGGCTTGGGGCGCAGGCTTTGCCACTGAGTCCTGGTGTGGTCTAAATGCTTCACCTCTGTTTCAGGATCTATCAATTATTCTATGATTCTGTAGCATCTAGTGTATTTTTTTAGCTCTTATATTACTCTGAAATCCAGATTAGCAGTAATCAGTCCTTGCAACCGGAAAAACACTAATGCAATTTTCCTTTGATTTAGTAAGTACTTCAGTAATTTTCCAGTGACCTCTACTTTGAGCTTTTCTAGCTTGTTAAATCACTGATTTCTATTCCCCCCTGTGGAGAAGGAGAGTGACACACTTGAGGATAAATCAACAAGGAATTATTAAGCACCTCCTAGGACGGCAGGCTATGTTTTAGAAGCCGGTCTTCTCTGTTTCTTCTGTCTGCTTCTGGTACAATAGGATAGATCCCTCTTAGAAGAGAAGACCACAGTTAGTTTATCCTGTCTAATCTTTTTTCCCTACAGCTTGAAAAAGACCCCCCGTGGGATCAGAGTTGACTTAGTGAATGAGCTAAACCCTCTTTTGACAAGAGAAGCTTGAAAGTAACTTTGTGTCCACAGTCCTGGCCAGAGGCAGTGTGAACAAAACTTGGTAGTTCTCTATCTTAAAAATCTCCTTGATTCAGCTTTAAACTTTCATACTTCAGGTATAGTTGGGTACAGTTCTGACAACACTCATGTTTTCATCATAGAACCCAAGGCCAGATTATTCAGAAACGACTTAGGTTAGGTAAAAGGCAATGGGTAGGGCATTGTGGCATTCCAGAGGAGAAAAAGACCTGGGGATCACCTGGCCCACCCCCTTCAGTTTTGGAAGGAGACATGGTCTGTCTGGGAGCCCACTAGAGTGCCCAGTGAGGTGCTGTTTCTCTGCTCCTGCAGTCTCTGTGCTTCCCTGTCACATGCTGACACAGGCAGCCAGCTACTCAGCATTCAGCAGCCAGCACAGTACCTGGTGCATAGTGGCGGTAAGTGTTGGTGCCAAGGATCATGGTCTAACCGGGAGTGTCTCCACAGAGAGAGCAAGTGGGCCTACGTGGCTGGTGGAGGGGACAAGGAGCCACTCAGTGACTTTGGGCTGCTGTGCTTCCAGCTTACCATGACGTTCTCAGCACAGCACTGGACTGCCCAACCCAGACACAGACAGGAAAGGCAACCAGAAAAGAACGGGGCATATAGATGGTTGAAAATGCTGTTCTTTGCAGTGATGACACTTCCCATCTGTATAGGAAAGAAAATGCTCGCAAGTATTTAGCACTTATGTGCCAGGAGCTTTGTATTACATCTCATGTAATCCTCACAAGAGCCCTGCTGATGCCCTTATCTCCATTTTCCAGAGAAGAAAACCGAGGCTTAAAGAAGTTAGCTGATTTTCTCAGAATCATACAACTAGGAAATTGAGAGCAGAGACATAAAGCTAGGTGTTTCTGCTTTAAAGCCCATAAACATGTAAAAAAAAAAGGTCTATTATGAAGTAAATAATATAGGAATACTTTCTTATGAAACTGTAAGACAGTACCAAAGTATATGGAATGAAACAGGCAAATTTCCTTTTTCTATCTTTTCCCAACCCACTGTCCTCTGCCAAGGAACCGCTGTTGACCATTCGGCCAGAATCCTTCCAGGTATTTTTCTCTGCATCTACACACATGTGGTTGTCTATATACTCCTGTAAAGTGGAACAAATGACATGTAAACAGAACTGAGACATTTTCTACTGCACTATAGCTTCTTCATTAGGAAAACAATTACAAATTACAACCATCATTTACTTTTCTCTGTTTTATTTATAGAGATAATAACTGTAATTCTTTAATATTTACTGCTCACTTACTGTGTGCCACGCACTGAGCTTAGGTGCTTTACATGTATCATTTTATGTGTCCTCACAATGATGCAGTGAAGTAGTACCCTGAATTGCTCTTTCCTGACGAAGCATTTGAAGCACAGAGAAGTTAGGTAGATTGCTCAAGATCACAGAGCTAGGGGAAGTAGAGCCAAAAGCCAAACCAGGATTCTGAAAAGGCTGAAGGGTGTTACTCTTATCCTGCCCTTTCTTCTGCCACATTTTCTTTTCTTTTTTTTTTTTTTTGAGACAGAGTTTCGCTCTGTTGCCTGGGCTAGAGTACCGTGGCTCACAGCCTAGCTCACAGCAACCTCAAACTCCTGGGCTCAAGTGATCCTCTTGCCTCAGCCTCCCGAGTAGCTGGGATTACAGGCATGTGCCACCAAGCCTGGCTAAATTTTTTCTATTTTTAGTTGCCTGGCTAATTTTTTTTTCTGTTTCTTAGTGGAGACAGGGTCTCGCTCTTGCTCAGGCTGATCTCGAACACCTAACCTCAAGTCATCCTCCTGCCTTGGCCTCTCAGAGTGTTAGGATTACAAGTGTGAGCCACTGCACCTGGCCTGCCACATTTTCTTCTCTTACCAAAAGGAAGATTCAAAAAACTTGAAAATGAGGAAATGAATTTCTTAAAATTTGGATGCAAAAAATCTAACCTCTCAGGTACTTGTCAGAATATGTGATACCAACCAGACCTCTTATAAGATATTGGCCCTTGGGGCCCTTTCTCTTTCCAGTCTCAGGAACTCAGACATGACCAGGAAGATCTTCACAAACACCAGGGAGCGATGGAGGCAGCAGAATGTCAACAGTGCCTTTGCCAAGCTGAGGAAACTCATCCCCACTCACCCTCCGGACAAAAAGCTGAGCAAAAATGAAACACTTCGCCTGGCAATGAGGTACATCAATTTCCTGGTCAAGGTCCTTGGGGAGCAAAGCCTGCAGCAAGCAGGAGTGGCTGCTCAGGGCAACATTCTGGGGCTCTTCCCCCAAGGCCCCCACCTGCTGGGCCTGGAGGACAGGACTCTTCTTGAGGACTACCAGGTTCCTTCACCTGGCCCCAGCCACCGCATTCCATAGCTTGGCTCTGGCAGTCATCACCCAGGGCAGCACTCGCTGGGAGGTAACCGGCTGTGGACAGCTTTTTGCATGTTCCAGAGTCAACTCAATGAATAACGTACAAGGCATGAATTTAAACTTCATAGACAGTGGCTACAGGGACAGCTGCAGGGTCACCAAGGGAGACAATGAGGACTGTCACTTCGGAGTCCACCACCCCCGTGCATGGCTTCAGGCAGAGCAGTCTGCCTCTGTCTGTTTTTCATAAATCCAGGTTCTGCATAAGATTTTTGGGAAAAAAAACTGTTAGTTAAAAAAAGTTTTGAAAATCACAGTTTACTCAATGTCTTCAGTTGTAAGAAGGGAGTTTTCTCATGATGGATCTCAGATGAATGAGGGGAGTATGCTTCCCTCAGAACATGTTTTAAAGTTTGTTTTGAAAAATGAGACATATTCGATCAAAGGTGAACAAAATCAATCGTAAAATTGATGAATGGAAAGATAGCCCCTGCGGAAACTCTCCTGGAACACTGGTGGGAAAATCTGTGGAGAAAAGACCCTCCGAGTGTGGGGGTTCCAGGAAGGCAACAGATACGTGTGGAAGAGCTCTGTATCCTTTAACTCTGTGGAACTGTATCCTTTAACTCTGTGGAAATGTGAGGTGTGGCTCGTATTGAGCCATTTGTCCATATGTTACCTCTAAAGCCAAATAGTGGATTACATCTGTGAGAGAAAAGGACTTGATAATTGATCAATTGGAATTCATAGCTTTCTTCTGAAAAACAGCTAAAATAAGTTAGCTAACCCCTTAGTTTCACAGGTCAGGTATTAAAACTTTTCACTCAGCCTGAGCTCCTGTTGATTTAAGACCTGTAAAATTCAATTATAATTATGAACATCCAAGCATTACCATTTACAACTCATTTAACAGAGAGCTTAGTTTAAACAAAACATTTCAAGCAAACAATAGAAATGTAATCCCAGACTCTAATGAACTAATGAATGTGTAATTTGTCTTCTTTGCTGTGGAACATTAGCTCCATCTTATACTGGGAGACGTGGTACCTAACAAGTCAATCAAACACCATGGATCTGCCAGAACTCATCACCACGTGCCACCCTCACGATGCTAGGATTCAGAGATAAATCCCGTAGTTGAGCCCAGAATACAAATAATGTCGTTTGATTATCTTTGGAACATTTTATTTCCCCAAAGTTCTTGACAGTACATTGGTTTTAAAACCTTCTGAACCTCAGGTGGGAAGTTGATGGATTTGAGATTAGGGATTTCCAGTGTACACATAGTAGAGGAATTTAAATTTCCTGCCACTCAGAAAGAAAGTATTTACTTATGAAGGGTTGAAATGAGCCTCCTTGGTCTAGTGGTCAGAAGAAAGCTGAGTGAGACTCTCTCCCAATCTCATTCCCCCAAAATAGCAAGCTCATTATGTTATTAAACTCTATACAGCATCTGTACTTGTAAAACGATGCATTTATTTGAACGAATAAATTTTCCTTCTGGGTCCTTTATTTAAACTGCATTTGGTAAACTTCCCATTGGACCCAGCATAGTCCAGGAAACACAGAAGCAGAAAGACTGGAGGATTTTCCCTCGAGTATGTGTTTTTTTCTCGTGAGTTACGTGGGCACAAACTTGCCCCCAAATTACCAGGTGAAAATACACTACTGGAGTGCAGTGGTGCACTGCATAGTTCACTGCAGCCTTGAACTCCTGGGCTCAAGCGATCCTCCTGCCTCAGCCTCTTGAGTAGTTGGGACTACAGGTGCACACCACCATGCTCAGCTAATTTTTAGAAATTTTTTATAGAGACCGGGTCTCGCTGTTCCCCGGGCTGATCTTGAACTCCTGGTCTCAAGCAATCCTCCCAAAGAGCTGAGATTACAGGCGTGAGCCACTGTGCCCAGCCCATTTCAAAGTTTTGATGATAGTTGTCAGTTAACATCATTTTCTCTCATCTGGCATTAAATCAAAACAGCACCTTTTATAGTATTTTTATATTAGCTTCATTTTAACGTGTTGCTGAGGAAAGCACAGAGTACCTTTTTGCCTAATACAGGGTTGTGCTGCTCTACCCAGAATGAGTCTACTTTTCTGCGACTGGGCTGTGGTCTGTGTGCCCACTGAAATGTCACAGAGGGCTTCTGACAAGTCATGAGGAGATCGAGTTGCCATTAAACTACATCAAGGAGATTATTATTTAAAGAAATTCCTTGAGGAAATCCCATAATAAATGAACAAACCTTTAAAATGCCACTTTATATAATTCACCTCTTCAATTATTTCTTTTGCCTACTTCAATTTTTTGCATATCAAGTTGTGTTGGTTAAAGTAACTGTCAAAAGGAAATCTAGTCATCTGTGGACCAAAACTTTGCGTCCATGAGACTGGAAGTAATTCAAAAATCATGCTAGAGTCTTCTGCTGTCCTATACTTAAGATTTGGCGACTGCAGTAGTAAGAATTTGTGGTTCAAACATACTGTAGTTCACTGGATGGTACATCTGTTTATGGATCATTGGAGCTCAACGGAAGAATTTAGACAAGAGCATTTAACTATACTACTCTGTTACTTGAACAAAAGAAAGTGTTCTGCTATGGACACCACTGGAAACTTCTAGAAACCAGATATAAACAGGTCCATTGATTCATATAAATCATTTGATGGGCTAATTTCACTTCCTCATTTTACAGAGGCGAAAACGTGTCCAGAGGGTTTTGAAGTGACTTTTCAGAGGTCACACGGACAGTTAATGGAAACCCAGGACACAGAGCAGGGTCTCCTGACCCTGTGCCCAGCTACAGCCCTGTTCAGCCGCCACATATATGAGGATTGAAAATGAGCAAGCGCCTTATCTATCGTTAGTCTCCTCTCTTTTCAGTAGTGTTCGGTAATCTTCACATGCCTTTTGTTGAAATTGAATTATTGTGCTTTGTAGAATGTGATTGGTTATGTCAACCAAAGATTTTATTTATTGATGTTTTTTGTGAGTTTTTAACCCTTGTTTATAATTTGCTATTTAACTATTAACTTATTGCTAATAAATTATTTAAGAAAAGAAATTGTTCTTTTCTTTTAAAGAAAAATTTCATAAACTTACTAAGCACATTCACCCCTTCTCTCCATCTTTGCAGCCACTGTCCTGGCTTTGACACCCCCACATCCCAGTGTCTTTAGTCTAGAAAAAATCCAGCACCACCTGAAATCAATCTTTGCCCCTTCCTTTAAATCACTTTTCACACAGCTCCCTGATGGTCCTTCTCAAATCCCAGCTGTGGTCCGATCACTTCCCTGCCACCAAACACCTTCAATATCTTGTCCACCAGTTCGAGATAAATGTCACACCCTAGCAAACCAGGCCCCCTGCAGCCTGGCCCCGACGTGCCCTTCTCTTTCCTTCCACAATGCTGACATGCGTCGTCGTCGTACATGCCAACGAAACTACTTCCTCTAGCAATCCCCAAACATGCCCACTCTTTTCTGCTTTTGACTTTACTCTTGTGATTCCAAATGCTTGGATGCATGTTCCCATTCTCGCTCATTCTACTCCCCACCCCCAACACCTGTGCCAATTCCACTTGCTACCGTCCTTCATGGCTGATCTTAAACACTATCTCTTACATGAAGTCCTCCTACATTTCCACTACTCCATCTAATCTCTCCTTCCTTAGAATCGCCTTATGTGTCTTATGTCCCTTAATTTCTTCTACCATATGTTATAGACATCCGTGTAAGTTCTATTTCCTTCAAAAAGTTACAATCTGCTTGAGTTCAGGGACGGTTTCTAAAATTTAATTCTCACAACAGCACTGCAAGTGACCCCCACTTTCAAAGTGTGAAAATTTCATCAAGACTGGCTGTGTTACGAATACCCATTTAGCCTCCTCTAAAAGATGACATTGAAATGAAACTTGAACAGGCTGAATTTTTCTGAGAAAACCAAAGTCGAATGCTCTTCTTAAAAATTTGTTTCTCATAATTTCCATTCAAGAATACCCCTCATAGCACCTGCCTTGCCAGATTTCATCACCTAAGAATGACTTGAGTTGGCCAAAATAAGTATAAGTTATGCACGACTGGCTTTGTCCTTAAAAAGGCAAAAGATGAAAGGGGTCTGGGAGAATGGACAGCTTAACTGCTGACCCACAGGCCAAAGGTTAGTCAAAAGTCACATCCTTAAATAAAAAGGTCAAAGATAAGGAGGGAATCCGAAAGTCCAATGGCAATGCAAAGTGAGGGATTTAAAGGGCAGGTGTTAGAATGCCAAGGAATGAATGCAGTGAAGGCCCAGGGCGAGGTCTCCTGAGCCACACTTCCACTTCTGAGCCTGTTAGAGTTTACAGGGCAACTCTCCATTTTATTTTCTCTTTGTTGCTAGTGGCCTGTCACAAAGAGATTTTGAAGAGCACTAGATTTTTATATAAAGCTTAGGTTTGTAATTTACCAACTAGCATTTATTCTAAGAATTTAATTTCCAGAGCTCAAGAATTTTCTGGTAGTCTAACAAAGCAAGCTGTTGAATTGCCTTCACGGCATAACTTTAAAAAAGAGGAAACAATGTAGTCAATATATTCATCCACTCAGACCTAAGTAATTATCCTTCTGGGAAACTATCATAAAGAAATAATCAGAATTATGTACATAAGTATCTATTTCAGAATTATTCACAAAATACATAAAATCATAATATTAAGAGTAAGAGCCAAGATTGGCTGAGCACTTACTGGATGCCAGGCACTGTGCCAAGAGCTTCCTGTGTATCAGCTCCTAATCTTTGCAACAATATTGTATTGTTAATATAATATTAATTATATTAATTGTATGTATCTATCTTATTAATATTATTGTTCTCCTTTCACAGATGAGGAAACTGAAGTTTAGAAGGTTATCTAACTTGCTGAGATTTCCACTGCAGGGTCGGAATTTGATCCTTGTTTTTAAACAGAATCACTGCATTAAGTAAAGTCGGGGTAGCTTCTTTTTTCACGCTGGGGAATCTTTATTCTTTCTGATCCTTGCACATGTACCTCATGGATCAAGTACATTACCCAATAACACTATTGGATAAACAAATGCAACCCCTAAAAAAAAAGCCTCCTGCTCAGAAGCCCAAGACTGGGGTTAATGTTAGTACCATGAAGAGACACTGTGAATAGCCTGTCATATTGAGGTGGGCTCGAACATGATGCCTACCACTGCAACTGCTTAGTTCCATGGTCTGGACTTGGTGGGGTGCCAACGTGAGATGTTTTTGTTTTTTTGCAGCCACTACCTTTAACGATGCACTGCCTAATCTTCCTTTGCCATCCAGTAATGGCGTGTCGGGCCAGTTGAGTCTAATTCGAAGGCCCATCTCATCTCTCTCCCACCTCCACCCTCACCCCGGCTCTAGCTTCGCCTATGGCTGGTGAGTGCTCCGCCACGTCTCCTACCGTCCCCCTTCTGGTTTTAGCTCCTCTAGGGCTGGGGAGGAAGGACGGTTTAAGGAAATGGACAAAGTGTTTTTGTTCACTAGTTATAGGATGTTTTTGCATCACTTCTTTTTAACTAGTGATATACAAGTCCCAAGTTTTAAAAGACTGGAGGATAGCATAGAACAGGCTTAGATTCGGCAAAACTCTACCTTGCACATAGTCTCATGGCCGCTGAGACCCTCTTCCCACCTTGGGGAAATGGAGTGTTACGTTGAAATGCCTTGCGTCTGCGCCAGTAGCCAGATCACTTCGCTAAATAAACCGAGATTTAATTTTATCTTACAGTGTGTGTATGTGTGTGTGCACATAGATGTATGTAGGTGCACATGTTCTCTTTCAACTGACTATAGCACACTTGAGAAGACACAATTGTGCCCCTCACATCTCATATAGGCACTGCATAGAGGATGGATTTTGAAAGAAACGTTGACAATAAGACAAACGGTGACTGGAAAATGCCTGGGCCAGGGAGGAGGGGTGGACTGGACAGTCTGCTGCATGAGATTTTTGGGTCTGTAAAAGAAGATGGGGTGGTGGCATATCACTAAAATCCACTGGCATTCCCTCACTCCTTTCAGTTTGGACCAGTGAATAACTAGGGAAGGTAAGAGATGAGGCTCAGGTGGCCTTAGACCCAGGGTCTTCGTTTCTCTTTTACATTCTAGTAAAGGAGGTGGAGATCACAGAAGATCTACAAAGTAAGCTAAATCCTGCAGGGAGGAGGATCCTGGGATGGGGGCTGTAACCCAGGTGTTCTGGGGTTGTCCTGAAACTCATCACATGGTATCATAATATTCTGGATGAAACAGGCCCCAGAGATATCCCTTCCTCAGTTCCTGCTAGACTGAAGCCCAGTGACCTTCTGGGCAAAAACTAGATACACGTTCAGCTTTTTTTTTTTTTTTTTTTTTTTTTTTGAGACAGGATCTCACTCTGTTGCCTAGGCTAGGGTATAGTGGCACGATCAAAGCTGACTTCAACCTCAAACTCCTGGGCTCAAGAAATTCTCCTGCTTCAGCCTCCCAAGTAGCTGGGGCTACAGTTATGTACCACCACTCCCAGCTAATTTTTCTATTTTTTGTGGAGATGGGGTCTCCATACGTTGCCCAGGCTGGACTCTAACTCCTGGCCTCAAGCGATCCTCCCACCTTGGCCCCCCAAAGTGCTAGGATTACAGGCGTGAGCTGCCATGCCCAGCCATGTTCAGCTTTTAAGCAGTGTGTGAGAGTAAAGCCAAAAATGCTTCAATTTTCACCAGATGAGTGATTTCAAAAGGAGGAGGAGAGAGGGCAGCTGAGGACAAAACGATCAAGTAAACAAACAAACATACATAGTGTTTGCCACGCTGGGACCAGAAGCCTCTAAAAATCAATTTTTACCTTGGAGCCTTAATTTGGGCAAATATGTTGTAAGATACGTGGGTGTAAAAATTAGTTTTCAGAAGATAGTCACAAGGGGACTAAGCAAAACTTTAAAAACAAAGTATAAACATTATTATTTCCCCCCAAGTACTCCTGTTTAAAGAATAAATGTGACTTCATCAGGTAAAAAGTTTAAGTAGATGGGCTAGATGTTAAAAAGCTATACCTCTTATGTGCGGGTTATTAATATACTAAATTAAAATGGCCTCAATTCAACTGCCAAAATTTATAAATTGACGAAGCATTATAAAGCATTATAAAATCTCTAATTTTTGTATTTCAGAAGTAATATTATTTAAGATATCATTGAGATAATCAGGAAAAAGGATAATATGCCCAGAAAATGATTATTGAAAAGTTATCTTACAAGGCTATTTTTAAGGGAGGAAAAAGGTGAATGAGAGTGTTTTTTAATAACAGGAGTGTTTTTTCTTTAAAAAACATTTTTGAATAGACAATTCACTCATATAGTACAAGAATCAAAATTATATTAAAATACATATACTGAAATGTCCTTTTCCTACCCTATGTCCATCAATGCTACCTCCCCTATCCTTTTTCAGAGTTTATCTTTCAATGGGGTTGTTTATGTAAATGCAGACGGTTCCCGACCCACGATGGTGCAACTTACAATTTTTCGACTTTACAATGGTGTGAAAGCAACACACATTCAGCAGAAACACCATACTTCGAGTACCCATACAATCATTCTGTTTTTCACTTTCAGTACATATTCAATAAATTACATGGAATAGTCAACACTAGATTATAAAATAGGCTTTGCGTTAGGTGATTTTACCCAACTGTCGGCTGTTGTAAGTGTTCTGAGCACGTTTAAGGTAGTCTTGGCTAAAAGCTATGATGTTCAGTAGGTTAAGTACATTAAATGCATTTTTGACTTACAATATTTTCAATTTGCTATAGGTTTATCAGGATTGTAATCTCAAGTCGAGGAACATCTATAAACTATATATTCTCGTTTCCTTCTCTTTCTTACAGCCTCTTGCTTTTTTCTCTTGACACTACAACCTAGAGATCTTCCCAGATCATAGAGAACTTTCTCAGTCTTTTTAACATCTGCATATTTTATATTGTGTGGATATATCATAGTTACTTACTTACTTAGGGCCATTTGGATTGTTCCAAGTCTTTTGCTGATACCAAAGGTGCTGTAATGAATAACCTTGAACACAATGTTATTTCTCAGATTTGCAGATATATCTGTAGGGTAAGTGCACTCTTAGCAGCAATGTATGGTGTTCTTGTTTCTGCACAAATTCAGCTTCAGAATATGTTGACAATTGCTGGGATATTGGCCAATCTGATAGGTGAAAACGTTATCTCAATGTAGTTTTAACTTGCATTTTTCTTTTTATGAGTAAGGCTGACACCATATCTTTATGGGTCATTTGTATTTCTGTTTCTGTGAACTGCCTTAGATGTCCTTTGCCTTTTT
>CAUYSK010021321.1:0-13544 GCA_963575035.1 Avahi laniger
CTACAAATATAACAATAACATGTTTATCAGATAGGAAAATAGCATAAATTTAGAAAATATATAAATTAGGGAAATATAAAATTCTCTGTCATGCAGAAACTTGATATAATTTGTAACTGTGAAATGTAGTGGCAATAAATACAAAGCTACATGGTTATTTTAAGGAGGTAACATTCCTAAACTAAAAGTGTAACAACCCCGCTCCCACCAGCCCGACACCTGATGAATGTCACTACTATATGTGCACAGAAATGTTCATCGGTTAATACCAATTTGATAGTCAGTACATGTGGTGCTTGTTTTTCCATTCTGGTGATACTTCACTTAGTAGAATGGGCTCCAGTTCTATTTAGCTTGATACAAGAGGAGCTAGATCACCATTGTTATTTTCTGGCTGAGTAGAACTCCATGGTATACATATACCACATTTTATTAATCCACTCATGTATTGATGGGCACCTGCGTTGTTGCCACATCTTTGCAATTGTGAATTGTGCTGCTATAAACATTCTAGTGCAAATGTCTTTTTTATAGAATGTCTTTTTTTTCCTTAGGGTAGAAGCCCAGGAATGGGATTGCTGGATAAAATAGTAGTTCTACTTGCAACTCTGTGAGGTATCCTCATATTACTTTCCATAGAGGTTGTACTAGTTTGCAGTCCCACCAGCAGTGTATGTGTGTTCCTATCTTTCCTAATCCATGCCAACATTTATTTTTGGGGAATTTTTGCTATAAGCCATTCTCACCGGAGTTATGTGATATCTCATTGTGCTTTTCATTTCCATTTCCCTGATAATTAGAGATGTTGAACATTTTTTCATCTGTTTTTTGGCTATTAGCCTATCTTCTTTTGAAAAGTTCTGTTCATGAACCTTACCCACTTTTTGAAAGGGTTGTTCGATTTTTTCTTGCTGATTTTCTTCAGTTCTATATATAGTCTAGTTATCAGCCCTTTATTGGATGTGTAGCATGTGAATATTTTCTCCCATTCTGTAGGATACCTGTTAGCTCTCATGATAGTTTCCTTGGCTGTGCAGAAGCTTTTTAATTTGATCAGGTCCCATTTATTTATTTTTGTTGCTCCTATAATGGCTTTGGGGGTCTTCTTCATAAATTCTTTGCCTAGGCCAATGTCTATAAAAACTTTTCCAAAATTTTCTTCTAGAATACTTATAGTTTCATCCCTTAGGTTCAAGTCTGTTATCATCATGAGTTGATTTTTGTGAGAGGTGAAGGGTGTGGATCCTGTTTAAGCTTTCTACATGTGGCTATCCAATTTCCCAGCACCATTTATTGAATAGGAATTCTTTTCCTTAGAGTATGTTTCTGTCTGCTATTTCAAAGATTAGATGGCTATATGAGGATGATTTTATATCTGGGTTCTCAGTACTGTTCCTTTGGTCTATGTCTCTGTTCTTGTGCCAGTACCACCTAATTTTCGTTACTATAGCCTTGTAGTATATCTTGAAGTCTGGTAATTTGATGCCTCCAAATTTATTCTTTTTGCTTAAAATTGCTTTTGCTATACAGGCTCTTCTTTGGTTCCATACAAATTGTAGAATCAACAAAAGTAATGAAAGACAAAGATGGTCACTACATAATGGTGAAAGGTACAATTCAATAAGAAGACACAACAATGCTAAATATTTATGCACCTAACTCATGTGAACCCATATTCATAAAGCAAATCCTACTTGATGTAAACAAAATTATAAGCAGCAGCACCGTAATAGCTGGGGACTTCAACACTCCTCTGACAGAACATGACATATCCTCCAAATAGAACATAAACAATGGACATGAACAGAATTTTACAACAAATGGGCCGGACTGATTTTTACAGAACATTCTACCCAAAAAACACTGAATGTACATTTTTATCATCAGCTTGAGACATTCTGTAAGATTGAACATATCCTAGGCTACAAAACATGTCTCAACTAATTTTTAAAAAGGGGAAATTATACCATGCATCTTCTCAGACCAGAGTGGAATAAAATAAGAAATCAGCTCCAACAGAAGCTGTCATCTCTACACAAAGTCATGGAATCTAAATAACATTCTGCTGTGTGATTATTGAGTTAAGGAGGAAATTGAGATGGAAATCAAATCTTTTGATGAAAATGAAGATTCTTTGAACAAAGTGATAAAGGAGACACAAGTCCTCAAAATCTATGTGACACAGCTAAAGCAGTCCTTAGAGGAAAATTTATATCCATAAATGCCCACATCCAAAAGACAGAAAGATCACAGATCAACAGTCTAATAAATGATCTCAAAGAACTGTAAAAGGATGGGCAAACCAACCCCAAACTCAGCAGAAAACAAGAAATAACAAAGATCAGTGTATAACTAAATGAAATTGATAAGAGAAAAACTATATGGAAGATTGATAATATAAAAAGTTGGTTATTTCAAAAAATAAACAAAATTGACATGCATCTTGCTAGATTAATGAGAAGCAAAAAAGAAAGGAGCTCATCATAATAAGCTCAATCAGTAATGAAAAAGCAGAAATTATAACTGATACCACAGAAATACAAAATATCATCTATTAATACTATAAAAACCTCTATGCACATAAACTTGAAAACATGGAGGAAATGCACAAATTCTTAGAAACTCACAGTCTCCCTAGGCTAAATTAGGAAGAAACGGAATTCTTAAACAGATCAATATCAAGTAACGGTATTGAAGCAGCAATAAAAAGCCTTCCTAAAAAGAAAAGTCCTAGGCCTGGTGTTTTCACTCCCAAATTTTACCAGATCTACAAAGAAGGACTGGTATCTATCCTGCAGAAATTATTTCACAACATTAAGAAGCAAGGAATCCTCACCAACATGTTTTATAAAGCCAACATCACCCTGGCACCATAACCAGGAAAGGACACAAGGAAAAACAAAACTACAGACCAATATTCCTTATGAATATACACGTAAAAATTCTCAAAAAAATCTTAGCAAACCAAATTCAGATACTTATCAAAAAAATAATCCATCATGACCAGGTAGGATTCATCCCAGAGATATAGGGATGGTTCAATATATGAAAATCTATAAATGTAATTCACCACATAAATAGAAGCAAAAACAAAGACCACATGATCCTCTCATTAGACACAGAAAAAGTAGAATGCTTAACAATATAGGCATAGACGGAACTAATATAAAAATGATAAAAGCCATATATGACAAACTCACAGCCAGCATCATACTGAAGGGGGAAAAATTGAAAGCATTCTCACTTAGAACTGGAACCAGACAAGTTTTCCCTTTATTACTGCTTCTATTCAACTAGTTGTAAAAGTCCTAGTCAGAACAATCAGACAAGAGAAACAAATCAAGGGCATCCAAATGGGAGCAGAAGAGGTCGATTATCACTGTTTGATGATCATATGATCTTAAATCTAGAAAACCTCACAGATTCTGCCATAAGACTACTTGAATTGATAAACAAATTCAGCAAAGTCTCTGGTGACAAAATCCGTGTACAGAAATCAGTAACATTCCTATACAGCAACAACATCAAACTGAGAACCAAATCAAATACTCAATATTCTTCACAACAGCAGCAAAGAAAATACAGTATCTGGGAATATATTTAACTAAAGAGCTGAAAGACCTCTACAGGAAGAACTATGAAACACTGAGGAAGGATATAGCAGAGGACTTAAATAGGTGGAAAACCGTACCATATTCATGGATTGATAGAATCAACTCTATTAAAATTTCCATACTACCCAAAGTGATCTACAGATTCAGTGCAATCCATATTAAAATAACAAAAGCAATCATGATGCTTAGGAATTTGGGACACACAGTTATATGCTCAATAAATTAGCAGATACCTGATTTGAGGGCATCCTGTTTTTTATATCCATGGTCAAGTCACAACTAAAAAGAAGACAAAAGTAAACAAATCTAAATAAGCTAACACTACCTTAAAGTCAATCATTATAGCTAATAATTCTGGCTTATGTCTGTGTTATAAGTTTTCAAAATTTGGCTTTCCTAGTACTAAAATATCTTCTATGCTCAAATTTCTAGAAATTTTGAGTTTATCTTCATTTAATGTCCTGCCACTAAATGTGTTTGAATACATGCATTTTTCTCAAAAAGAGAATTTTAAGGAGATCTGAGGTCCAAAATGTAAATTACAACAGACATACAGTAACATACAAGCACTCCGACAAATATCTTTGTAAGTTGAGCAAATAGGTTAATCATTACTTTGAGTGCATATCTTTTACATTTTCTTCATATTAAAGGCTGTTAAGGACGTTCACATTAATAATTTTAGAAAGAATCACAAGTTTTATTTCTCTTATCTTTTAAAAGAAATATCAATGCCAATCTAATTGGTAGTTATGAAGATTAAATCATTTAACAACATTCATATGATCATAAAGTTTCAAAATTATGACTTAACTGTACATAATATCACAGATAACTCCTTCTACCTAGGAGGATTCTTTACAGAAATAAACATCAATGCATGAAATGATTGTACAAAGATAGGCTGCCTTAAGAATGGGGATACCATCAAGAGGAGTGAAGACAGAAAATACTCTGAAATCGTCTTAAAAACAGTTACTGTTTCAATAGCATAGTTTCAAATATTAGAGTAATTAAGCTGTATATTGAATATTTTTTTAGTCATAGTTACTGAATCAGCTTTGCATGATAGGTTTAGTTTTATTTAATAGGTATAAAATTATGGTAAACAGGCAGAACTTACCCCATAATCAATATGTTGGGCAGGGAAGTCAGTAGAAAAAATAATGAGCTGGATATAATGTCAGAAGGAGGTTCAATTTGGAGTGCTAATAGGCTCTTGTATTTGTAAATTATTATAATTAGGGAAACAATAAATGAATAACTAAATGTTCAAATTTACGTAGCTGGGACAGATAATAGTAGGTGAAACAAAAGAACAAAACATGGGAGAAGCCATGAGCAGTCCTCACGACTCTGCAGGATTGGCTCGGGGATCCTTTGGTGTAGGGTGGAATGCATGTCAAGGTCGTGTGCAGGGTTTTGTAACATGGACTAAGACAACAACAATGGATAGCAACGGAATGAGATGAGTAAAGTGCAGTATGATTTACTGGGATCACCCAAATGCTATAGGCCCTTGGAATTGTTAGCCAATTAGGAGTTTTCTGGAGTGATGCCAAGTTATAATATCATGGCTGGTCCTCCATGTGCTTTATTTACTCCATGGCACTCTATTCTAAATCCTGTTGATTTGAAGTGGGGGAGCTAAAGCTAGCAGAATACCTAAATTTTGCAGGAGCTTAATTGGGTTAAGAGTACTGATAGAAACTTAATGTCTATATTTAGAAAAACAGATGTGGTAAAAACAAATTTAAAAGGCAAGGAATGCAGAAGATTTAAGGTTTGTCTCCAACTCTAATATGCTGTATCTCTGCAATTGTAAAGGTCCAGAGTTCTCTCTCAGAAATTCAAAGATATGCACACACACACACCACATCACCTATCTATAGTTAAACTAAATTTCCTTCCAGGTACCTTCAAAATATATAGAAAAAGTAACAATAATTTTTATTTTCAATCTTTTGATTAATATTTCAAAACTACCCAAAAAATGTTGTTTCTTAGTGAGAATACAGGGTATTTGAGGTGTAGTTGGGGCTAGCCTGGAACTTAACTCCCAATACTTGTAAGGTTTATACAATAAAAGTTACTCAGAAATTCAAGTGAGCAATTTAAAACAGGGGGAACTGCTTTTTTGTGTGGGTTCCCTAGAAGCTGCAAGCAGTATTACAAATTTCATGATTAGACTTGAAATCGTTGCTAAGATATTGCCACTAGCATTCTGCCTGTGTCATAGGTTGTTGGAATAAATCTTAGAAAAACCAAAAATGGGAATAGGACAAAGTAGCAGCTGGACATGTTAGCAGAAAGCAATGCCATGAAAACAGAATGGTGTAAATCATGTTTCATGAAAGCTGGAAGTTTTACAGGAATTGTCTGGCTCTTAGTTTACCACACTATGCTTGTTTACTTGAACCAAATATGATAGTATGCTGTCAAGGCATAGTCAAGTGGATGGATTAAAAGCAGTTCAGACAAGGTTAGGATTGTGATTTTAGAAAAGATGGGTATGTGATTTTTAAGAATTGTGACACATTGCAGAAGGTGGTTAATAACTGGGGGGGAAAAGAAAAAATGAACTAGTGCTAGTTTTATATTTGTCAATTTTCTATTTCCTCACATTTTCCTCTTAAGATAGGTGAGTTGAGAGGATTGCAATTACTTTTTCTGCTAAAAAACAAGATATCGTATCAGGAAATGTTAAAATGAGTTTAAATCAACAAGGTTTTACAAATGAAATTGACTCATTTTTAAAGTGAGTTAAAATCAAAAGAAGTTATTATGAGACAGAGGCTGAATTGGGTCACATTCATAAAATTGAAAAAGCATGAACAACCTGATGAAGCTTGGCAGTTTCATCATCACAAACATTCCCTGCTGAGATAATGAACTTGACAATAACTCTACTTATTCTTAAGATGTGATCGCTTATAGTTATTGTATAAAATCTCAGAATGAGGGCAATTCCTGCTGACTATGGAATCATTCCATAGAGACCAAGAGAACATGTGATTGATGTATGATTATAAAGCAACTCCTTCACGTTCACAGGGGAAGGACAAGAATTAGAATGACATGAATGTACTTATAATATTTGAGTGATGCTGCCAGAGATCTCAAATAATAGTGGGTGATTTGCAGAAGTTGGTTATTTGCATTAGTTTTCCCAAGTGTTAAAAATGACAGAGAAAATTTCAACAGGAAAGGTTTGTGTCAAAATGAGTGGCTCATCAAGACCTCATCTATTTATCTAACTTCTAAGCAGAACTTAGATTTATCCAAATATTTCTCATACCTGTTATTTTGCATGCTTTCCTTCCCATCACCACCACCTCTAATTACCAGCCCAAGAGGACTACCCCTAGGCAAATAAAAGTTAGATAGAATTCCATGTGTAGTTATACCCCAGGCCATTTTTTAAATCTTCCCTTTTATTTTAAGAAAAAGTTTCAAACCTGTCTGTACTAGACTGTCTATATTGAATATACAAATAATGATAATCGCAAAGAGTTAAGACTATGTTGTCCAATCTGCAGAAATAAATATTGGCATTGGTCAAACATTTTGGTTGTCAGAGAGTTAACTAGCAAATATTATTAAACCCAAATATTTACACTTCCTTAGGGACTTGGGCAGGGTGTCTATGGCATCCCAAAGAATTTGTCTGCCTGTGATAATAGGTGGCGAGCTTGCAGGGCCATGACTAATGATCCCAGACATATGTTTATGCTTCTCAGTAATCTTGTGCAGTGACAGGAATTGATTAAAAAGCGTGAGCAAACTATATAGTAAGATAGGTTTAATTGTCCTAATACGTGACTGTGGCTGAGAAACAGCTATTTTAAATATCCTGTTTAACCCAGGTACTCCAGCCATGCCCCCTGGGGATAATGCACTGATACAATGTTGCTTTCATGTCTGAAATATGCTACAACAGTTTGAGAGACTACTCAAAAGAATAAACTGTAGCATCTGTGAGTTAGTATTTCCCATGCAGAAAAAAGCAGGAGCTAGAAGTCTTCTCAGGAGTACTATGCGAAAGTCATAAATGGATATGAAAAATTAAGTCTGTGGTTTTAATTCTATACTGAATTTCTCACATTACCTCTAGCATCTCTTTCATTGTTTCTTAATGTTGGTAGTAGACGGGGCTACTGCAGAAAGCAATTAACCGAGAAAGAAAATGACAGCATAAAATCTATCCTTTGCCTGATTTCCCATATCATAACACCTAACACAGTGTCCTTCTCAGAGAGAAGGATTCAAAGACATACTATGTAAATGCAAGTTACTTATTCTGTCCTTAACAGTGAGAATATTATGTTGGGAGAAAGGTTTCTTCAATTTAAAGAGTTTTAGTAAAGGCTGCCACTCTCTAGCCCATACCCTCTGAACACAGAGTGGGGCTCTTAGCATGGTATTTCCTTTCATTCTCTCAGACACGTACGTTTGTCCAGGAAAGTTGTAAATTCTAAGCTAGATTGCTCCAAGTCGTCTCTGCGATTTTAAAATTTCAGTTGGTGGAGATGATCTTCTTGTGAATTCATTGTTTATGCCTATCTGACTATGGACTTCATAATCTCTTTAACCTTACATTTCAAGAAATGATTCCATTGCAAATACTGGCACTGATACATAATGATTATAAGCTTGAACATTGGTCTTAGAAAGCTCAGAATTTAAATACCATCAACACTTCTGTTGTGGTGTCAGTCACATTAGGCAAGGTATATAATTTCCCCATCTCTTGCTCCTGATGTATATGGAGTTAATAATTTCTGCAAAAGAGGCATGTTATGTTATTATCACAACTTCCTGGTCTAGAATAAGTGCTTAATACATATTAGCAATTTTTATTAATTACGAAGTTTATGAGGCATCAACAAATGCACTTGCAGTTGAGAATCACAGTTCCTTTTTGTCCTAGTTTCATTGAACTCTGAATCACAATATGTATTGTTGCTATTCATTTTATTTTTTTTTAATTTGCTAAAAGCTATCTGCTTGTTGAAATTAAAATGACTGGCATAATGTAAACATTTAAAAATAGCATTAATAAAGTAATACTTTATTGATTTTTGTCTACCCAGTTTAACCATCTGTGTCTAGCCAGTTTTCTATGTGATTTACAAGCATCTTACTATTTAGGCTCACAAGAAAACTATCATGTATAATTTTACTGTCCTCATGACAGACTAGATAATTCACCCAAGGTAACACATATAGTACTAAATGCAGCATTTTAACACAAGCTGTCTAAATCCAAAAGTTATGTTCTCCTCCTCCGTGGACTACAGCTTATTACCATCTATATATTGCATGAATTAAATATAGCTGTCCCTCGGCATTCATGCAGGATTAGTCTGTGGACCCTCTGTGAATACCAAAACCTAGAGATGCTCAAGACCCACATAGCAAATGTAGTAGTATTTGAATGTAACTTAAACACATCCTCCCATATACTTTATGATTGTTTGATTGCTTATAATACCTACTACAATTTGAATGTTATATAAATACTTGTTATATTGTATTTTTTAAAATTATATTATTTTATTGTTGTTATGTTTTATTCTTTTGAGTATTTTCTATCCATGGTTGGATTAATCCACAGATGCAGACCCAGCACATGTGGAGGGCAGACTGTAGCCCACTATTGCGTTAACCCTATTCTCTAATGAATTAAAATATTTTCCAGGTTTTGTTTAAATGACACATTAATGGTGACAAGAAAAATTCAATATATTGACATTATTCATATTTATGCTTTACTTGATGTGATAAGATTTTCCTGAAGTAAGCAGAATTTTCCAGCAATGGATGGAACACTATAAAAGAGTTCTCCATTTGGATTTTAGACCAAATGCAAACAATAGTTTAAACAGATGATAAATATTAGTGTTAAACATTATAAACACACTGAGAATGGCAATAAAATCTCATAGGAAACCTAACTTTGAGTTATATTCAGATACCAACTCTTCAAATATATAATTAAAAGTGTGACAGTGTTTGTTGATTAAATAGTGGCTATTGCAGACAAATACATTAGCTTACTGTGGTCATTAAGGTAATGGCATAGGTATAACATTCCTAAATTATTTTAAGTATAATTGCATATTGTAATTGCAGATACTAAAAAATATAAACATATTAGTCTGTTAAAGCCAGATATTCTTTATAAATATAGCTACCCAAATCCATTTTGTTCCTTTCTTCTCTGTCAAGAGGAGATCTTAATCTGGCAAGAGCAGAACAAATACCATTAATAGGAAATTAAAATCCATGTTTAGTTAGATTATAGGAAACCCCCAGTTGCTTAAAATCAATTTAAATCTCTTGATATTTAGGATTTCCCTTCCAGGGAACTCAGAGTACATGAACACTCTAAGGGACTTTCAGTAAGCTTTCGAAGTGGAACATAATGTACCTTATTCTGGAAGACTAGCAATTCATCAATTTTTTCTGTTTTTTTTTCAGCATAGGACTATACATCTGAATCTTTTTTAAAACTGTGAGTTGATAAACTATGCATCTTTCTGAAGAAGAATAAATACATAAACTATTAATATGGTGATTTAGGTGAATTAGAAAACAATGATCCCTGAGAGTCATCAAAAATTCACCAAGAATAAGTAGATTTAAGGTTTTAGAAAACATTAGAGCATGATGTTCTCATCATTTTTGCTATATTTGCTTATGACATGTGTTCTTACTTTATTATAATTCTCCTTAAATGAACTCATTTTTGCTTTGACTTATATGAAAGTATTTTTAAAAGGTACATATTGATAAGAAGGACTGAAAAAGATGGAGGTTAAAGGGTAGAAAAGCCATGAATTCAAAAAGAAAGCCCTGCAGTTAGATTTAGAGGGTAGAATTTTAAAATGCCAGAGACAATTAGAGAAATGAATCTGACTATGATAACAGCCCAAGGAACCAAGAGCAAGAGTCACCAGGTAGATGAAGGGAGAAGGTAAGGGACACCCAGTACTGAGATATCTGGTAGCCATATGGAAAAGATGAGAGTACAGCCCAAGACAGAAAATACGGAACAAGAATAGAAGTGATAGGGAAGGAATCTTCAGATATTGGGATGCAAGGATTATGGGGCAAAAGCATACTTTTGCAGCATGAGAACCATTGCTTTCTGTAAGAAACCTTCTACAATTCAAGTTATTTTTCCTGGTTTGTAAATTAATATTTGGATGTGACAGTTGTAAAACTACAAATAAAAATATTCAAGGAAGAAGTGCAAAGGCAGAATTCTGAGATGAACCCATTTTGCTTCTGTCCTTAAGCATGGGACCTTTTAAAATCTATTTGACTCCTCATCAACCCAATGTATAGGTCTTATTCTAGATTCTTCATGGCTTTAGAACATAGAGCAATGAATATTTAGGGATGGGGTTGAGGATGCCAAGTGAAGAAAAGGGCCCTGGAAGCTGAGAGATACTTGCAGCTGCAGGAACAGGTGTACACATGAGTGTTGGCATGTTGGAAAGATTTTCATGATGAAGAATGGTAAGAGGATAGATATTAACACATGATGTAGTCCTTGGAAGGGAATTACAGGGCTGAGGGAGAACTTGTGGAGTTGGGACCCAGAAAAAGGCACCAACATGGTTAAGTAAGAATGGGATAAAGAGGAGCCAGATAAGAGAGGGGGACAATGAATGGGAACTAAATAATTTGTTCCCTGGGAAATGTGGGGACTCAGGAATTATTTTAGTAGAAATAATTTAATAAGAAACTCATTGAATGAGCATTAGAGAAATTAAGATGCCAGAAGGGAACACTGAGGTATTACATTACCAGGGATGTAATCAGTAGGTAGCTAACTTCCCACAGAATGAAGAATAAGGTCAACATTTTAGACATATTAGAAACTAGGACCCTGAGGAGGGGCATGCAGAGTTTGACACCAGAACTTTGAGAAAGTTTTGCTGACGAACAGGTGTTGATATCTCAGAAAGAAGGAAAAAATAGAAACTTGTAGAACCAGAACCGAATCTCATAAGAGGACTTGACAGTTGCTGATGCTGCTATATCTGAGGGGACCCAAGTAGGCCAGTTCTAAGAGTGTTGAAAGGAGCTTCTGGATCCAACTGACCCCAATTGCTGCTGCTGATGTGAAAATCCATTTTTAGGATGACCCAAGAAGTCAATTAAACAAAAACAAGTAAATTATTTCTCATCTCCTCCTGAGTTCCAATTTCTCTAATTCTTTTCATTGGCAAAATTTTATAGGACACCATCTGGCAAAGGAGAAAGGTAATTTTCCAAGTCCCAGCCCCAGCTGCACACAGGTACACACAGGTGTGCAAGCACACACATATATGCACACACTAAATATAAGAGCAGGACTAGATTTGGAAATTAGAGACAAAATCTTAATGGTATGTACAAATGTCAGTCTTGAGACATTACACTATTGCTTTCTTGAGATTTATGTTCTCAATTCTTCCCTCTTCAACATTCCCATAAATGATTTAAATGATATCATAGTTCACATTATAACTCTTATAAATCAAATATGGCATTTTTTCTTGTCCTGATAGATTATATTAAGGATCTATAAACATTCTTAATGGAGGTGAAATAATTTAAAGTTTTATTAATAAAAAATGTAAGGGGAAAATATAAGATGGATATGGTTTGAAGTTGGAAAGGAAATTTTTGGCTGTAAATTGCATAAAAGTCAATAGAGTAAACTGCATGTCAGACATGCTTATATAATCCTGCTTATAACCAATGAATTCTTAGTAATATTATTATGTTAGCTAATACATATTGAGTATATTTTAAGTGTCATGTATCATGCCAAATGCTGTACAGGCATTATTTCTTTAAAAACACACTGACAAACTCTCTGAAGTAGATTTAATTAGCATTTCCATTTGACCTATAAGGGAATGGAGGCTTAGAATGGATAAATCCTTGCAATGGACTTGCCTAAGCTTCACAGTAAGTGGTGGAAGGATTCAGGTTTAGTTTTAGGCCAAACCTTCAACCAGTATAGTATTATCTGTGGTAGAGAGAATAATGACCCTCCAAATAAGTTCATGTCCTAATTCTCAGAACCCACGAATATGTTCCCTCGCATTGCAACAGGAACTTTGCAGATGTGATTAAGTTAAGGGTCTTGAGATGCAGTGATTATTCTGGATCACTCAGGTGGATGAAGTGCAATCACAAGAGTTCTTATAAGTGAAACAAGGAGACGGGAAAGTCAGAGAAGATGTGAGGCCTAGACTGAGGCAGAGTCAGAGTAATTTGATGTACAGAATACTCAACCTGTCATTGCTGACTTTGAAGATGGAAGGGGGCCGCAAGCTAAGAAATGCAGACATTCTCTAGAAGCTAGAAAAGGCAATGAAGCAGATTCCCCCCTCCAGTCTCCAGAGAAGTACAGTCCTTCTGATACCTTGATTTTAGTGCAGCGAGATCCATTTCATATTTTTTTTTTTGAGACAGAGTCTCACTCTGTTGCCCTGGCTAGAGTGAGTGCCATGGCGTCATCCTAGCTCACAGCAACCTCAGACTCCTGAGCGAAGTGATCCTCCTGCCTCAGCCTCCCGAGTAGCTGGGACTACAGGCATGCGCCACCATGCCCGGCTAATTTTTTCTATGTATTTTTAGTTGTCCAGATAATTTCTTCCTATTTTTAGTAGAGACGGGGTCTCACTCTTGCTCAGGCTGGTCTTGAACTCTGGAGCTCGAGTGATCCTCCCGCCTCAGCCTCCCAGAGTGCTAGGATTACAGGCGTGAGCCACCGCGCCCAGACCCAATTCTTTAATAATCAGCATTCAGGCTCTGTCGCATTTTTGTTCAAAAAAATGTGGGTGTCCCATGTAGGGTGAGAATGGCCCCCACTGCCACCCAAAGTTCTCCACATCACAGAGGCGATGTCCTGTCACCTTCAGA